>BGPR01020666.1:0-27586 GCA_013235015.1 Araneus ventricosus | reverse complement strand
TACCAGAGGAAGCAAGAGTTACCCGGTGTGGTCGTCGAGTAATGCCTGTTAAAGGAATAAACTTGTGAATTAATAATGACTTTGCTTCCTTGCGTTTCTCTTCTTCTCATTTTGTATTGCCAGCAATGTTTTCCGCAAGCAATACAATGGGAATATGTCAAGAGCCAGTTAAATCTCTATGTTATTTCATCTTTTATTATGCTACTAGAATATTTATGCCCGTCTAAGACGGGCTTTTAGCATACAAACCATATCTCAGAACTGATTGTAACAGATTTAGTCAGGAAAGATAAAATACAAAATCTCATGCACATTGGAAGAGTGCTTAAGAAATAAATGAGAAACAGGATTGATTAATCATTTGGCACTAACTTTCGTTTTGTAAAAAGCTTTACTTTTAACGATTGCTTTCGTTTCATGTGTGTAAAAATAATGCAAAATCCACTAATCGAAAAAAATCTATTACCTAATCTCTATTAATAACAAAAGGAAATGGGTGTTTTAGCCCTCTGCAGGGCAGACAGCTGGACCTAGAGCTATGAAATTTGGTACAAACAGACTTTGGAGGATGGCAATATGCATATCGGAGCCCTTTTATCGAAATTTTAATTAATTAAAAATTAAACAAAATTTTGACGCTTTTCTCAATAACTTCCGGAAATATTACAGCTCAAAAATTATTTTTACTCCATCTGAAAGTACAAAACAATACCGTTTTCATATCAATTAAATTGCTTCACAATTTTTTCTCTAAGTTTCATAATTCTTTTAAATATTTTTGGTATAATTCACAACAATACTTTTCATTGTTGAAACGCAATTCAATCCGTTTTCATTGTTTAAATAGATATTTAATTTCATGTTTCTCTTTCATTGTTTAAAGATGAGGTAATCTCTCTTATACAATCATCCGATTTGCTCATTCAATAATTACACAGACAAAAGGGGCGGGATTATTTTAAGCTCCGCCCAGCGTTACCTAAATTTCTGGACAATTCCATTAAAGATAACTTTAATTTTCATACGGCAACAAAATTTTTATGATTTCAGTTTTGATAGAATATGGCGTTTTGAAAGGTGAAAAGTACATTGTGAGGAAAATAAAGATTTTTGTTATATTTTCAGAGCGAATCTGCAATTATTTTTAATATTTTTATTTTACACGACGTGAGTACGCACGCCTATAAAGCGTTATTATACTATTAATCTTATAAAATATTTTTACACTATGCCTATACCCAATCTATTTCAAAATTTTTATTATTGGGTTTAATACTTTCCCACGTAACACATAATATTTTCTAATATCTTAAAATTCGAAAAAGTAATATTGTACAATATTTTTCCCACTATTGAAACATTGTAAAACGTAGGACTTTTTCAATACTGTACAATGTTTTTTTCGTAATATTGGATAATATCATATAATACTGTATAATATTATACCATATTAAGTAATATTATATTATACTGAATAATATTGCATAATATAACAATATACTAAATATTTTAGAAATAGATTTTAGGAGCATGGAAAAATATTAATCACCTAATTACTAAGCACTGAACTTCTGGGTAACACTTTGCTATTTTTTGAACACCTCTACTTACAGCGAGCTTTGAACCGGGGACTTCTCGCTTACCAAACCGGCACCTTACCACTGGACCCACGAGAAATGCACCAGAAAGCGTAAATGATGAAAATAAAACGTAGTTACAGATTTCGGATCTCTACGAAATTTCATGAACATTCCAATTAATACTGAATAGTATTTTTAATTAAATTATGTTTTGTCGTTACAATTTCGAGTCCAAAACGAAATTTTAAGTTAAAGAGGAAGCAATTTTAGCTCTTATATCTAATTTTGCTAATTTAATAAATTAAGGCAATAAGGTTTAAAAGCAATTATAATAATTTACTTGAAAGGTTTTAAAATAATTTTGAAATTTATTTATTCCTTTTTCAATGTATTACGAGACGCCTTTAACATTTATAATTACAATATTGATTGAAATTCAAATACAAGATTTGCAACAATAAATCACATGCATATTTTTACGATGAGAATAACACTCAAAATTGTTTTTCACAGAACAATAGATAATCCATATGTGAGAGTTTTTATATGGTTAACTTCCTGAGCTGAATCCGGCCCGCTTTTTATATAAAGTAAAACAAAATGATTGTGTAAATATTATTATTCAAATAAACATTTTGTAAAATACTTTTTCGGACATATGATTCAACGTTGATAAATGTACTGTTTCATGAATGATCGTGCTGCCGTCTGTCGACTGTAAGAATAACTTCACCTTAAAATACTGATAAAAGTCGATAAATATAGAAATTAAAATATTATATTCATTGTTTTGTATAGTATGAAATAATATTCAGCTTCTTAAAGAATAATTGTTCCAGTGGAATTTTTTGAAAGAAAACCTCCAATCGACTGAAATCCAGAGTCAAAATGAAGATTTTTTAATAAAAACAGTTTTTTATATTATTTCTGAAAATTTAGTATCTCGGAAATACGGATAAATACAATAAAATACTTTGTTACGGTATTCGGTGTTCCTCGGTGTTCATAATATTGTTTAACATTGTTCAAATATTATATAATATTTCTGTACTCCTGGGGTTAATGTTCTAAAATTGTGAGGAACATTTCTTTTATTATATAGGTGAGAAAGAGTATATTTATTTTGTTTGGTTGAAATAACCAATTTGATCATTATAAGAAAATGAAATGGAATTGTGTAACATATATATCTCTATTTGTACTGATAATAAAATTAAATATATGACGGTCTTTTGATTATCTACAAGACAGACCTTTGGACTTAAGGACACCAAATAGTATGCACAGATAAGCTTTGTAAGGTAAGAAAGTGTATCTCATGGCGTCTTTTTCGAAATTTTGAACAATTAGAAATTAACTGATATTTAAGTGTTTTTCCGCGATGACTTCAGAACATATTATCGAAAGAAATTTATTTTTACACCATCTTAAAGTACAGAAAATTGCCACTTCAATAAGAATAATTTGAGTTTCGTGGCATTATTGTCTTATTTTCAACGAACTCTTTAAAGTCATTTTCGGTATTATTTCTAGAACTTCTATCATTAATGTAATGAATATCAAACCAATTTCATTAATTAGTCAAATTATTGGATTCACATGATAATGTTTAAACAGGCATACAATCTGTAATTTGCTTGATGCAAGCTGCTGAAAATCGCTCAAAAAGCTCTACAGAGGAGAAAGTTGGAAAGTGAGCTTCCAAATTTGGAACGTAGTTACTTCTTGGGTAGTAGGTGCTCACTAAGAAAGGATTCTTCAAAATTTTTATTAGATTTTTAATTAATTTAAAATGGAAATTTTAACGGTTTTCTACAATACCTTACAAGCATATAATCGAACAAAACTTTTTTTTACACCACTTTCAAATAAAAAAAAATTATTTAGTGATATAAATTTTATTTCTAAGTTATTTTTTCTTTAATTTTCATAAATCATTCAAAATTAGTTTCAAACACAATTTTGTACGAATTATTTTTCATTTTGTAGTAGCAAGACTGTTACAATTGAAAAAAAAATGCTTTCGTTTGGCTCTATTTCCAGAATTTCACTTTTACTTTCGCTTTTATTTCGAAATATGCATGTGCAGAAATAAACCTTCAGAGCTGTTTGAATTTCTTTCGTTGTTTTCCTGAAATGTTTAAATTTCGATTCATATTTTAGCATTTCTAATTTCCCAATGCATCTAGTTGGTTGTTTAAAGACTTTTTCAGATCATTTTGAAGCAAGATTTCATTGAATCTTTAGATTTTTACTTCATTTCAAAAATTTTAAAATATTAATTACATTGCTAAAATATTTCCTCGTTCTTGCTTTAAATTGTACGGATTGCCTATCAGTTAAAGTTTGAAATGCATTTCTTCAGGAAACTTAAAGAGCAAGGAGGAATATAGGAAATTTAATTTATTTGATACCGAACCGATGTATTTCTCTCGAGTAAGCTGTTTTCTAAAGGCGGCTAATAAAATATTGGGGAAAGGTTACGGAATTTGGACCACCAGGGCAATTTTAATGTACAGTGATAGAGAAGTAATTTTATTAGAAAAACAAACAGAAGAGTTGTTTTGTAGTTTATTTATCGTCAGAGAAATGTAATTAACTTTTTATAAAAAGCATTTCAAAGAAAAAAATAACTTTAAATTTTTGTCTTCGGTCCAGTTGAGAAAATTGGTTGGCCAGTTTGGAACACTTAGTTCTTTAAGCACATTTAAGGCAAAGGTAGTTTTTGATTATGAGATTCACATCAGCACAATATGTATGAACCAAAGTGTGACATTTTATGCACTGTATCTGTTCTTTTTTTCCTGTGTTTCCTCATTTTGTGAAACAAAACTTCTTAACCATATTATCTAGTGCGGTCGGTTAGCTGGAAAAATTTCACTTCTGGCAGAAAACATACTCTTTGAGTTATAATTACTACACTATTTACTGAATGTAAAATTCCCGAGACACCAAGTTGCATTGGTCAGTTATGAGCAGTTACAGTTGGTCAGTTGGTCAGCCCATTCAAAATGAGTGTCAGTGATATTTTTTTTAAATTATCTTCTTGTTCTCAGTCATTTGTCTTGTATTCTGTTCATTTGATTGTGAACTGATCCAAAATGCTAAAAATAGGAATTGAGAGCTTAAGGTATGTGACTACCCTAAATTCCTCGTTTTACAGAAAATTTTCGAAATTTGTTTTATTTGTTTATTTTGTAGTCCATACATTGAGGTATCTAAAAATGCTTTATTTTTGTTTCTGCTATAATTACAAATAAAGTTATAGCATAAATAATAACCGGAAGTGACAATTCTGATACCGGAAGTGGCAATTAAAAGAGCCTTAAAAATACAAACAATTAGTTTGAACAACTATATTTAAATTCTCAAGCAATATATTGTCGAAAAACATAGATTTAAGCTTCCATTTGTTATTTTTATTGTTTTATTGCTTTTTGGCGACGCTTTTGTAAAAAAATACAACACAACAGTAATTACAACAATAAAAATTACTTTTTGGCGCTCAAATTGATGTTTTATAATTTAATTCCATTTATTTTGAACTGTTACCTATTCTCATGTGTTTTGAAATGTAAATTTATCCATAGATGCTTAAAAATTACATGAAAATTGACAAAAAGCTAATTCAGATATCGAGACGCCACTAACTATCTATTATACAAAATTATTCAGAAAAAATCTGAAAAGCTGAAAGAACACAAAAGTCGTTTAAAATCAAGTAAAAGAGGGTTTGACTTGTAAATATGGCGAGTTTTAAGATTCTAAGATGTGTACAAAATTTTTTGTACTCTATGAAAATCTTTAAAAGCGTTTTCTGAGAAATTGGAATTTTCGATATTTTTCTACGCGGCAAACATAATTTTGGAAAATGTTTTTAAGATATTAAAATGAAATTTGGCCATAATGTTTTATTTGTTTCTAGCTATGTTATGAACTAGAATCTAAGCTCTCTGCCTATATTTATTTATTTTATTGACTTTTTAGTGAGAAAAATCGATGATTTTTTTTTAAAAATTCGAGTTTGTTCGCAAAGTTTGGAATATCTCCAACACCTTTCGAGGTATTAAAAATATCCTAGTTCATAACACAGATAAGCATGTTAGCTATATACTGTGCAAATATTGATGAAATATATTCAATACAACTTCTTATAGGAGGTTTGGCGTAAGTGTAAATTTTCACTCAAATTTTGCTAAAAATTGCCTATAATTTGAAAGTGAATGAAATTTCCAATGAAATTGCATTGGAATTCTCAGTTTTATAACTCATTTTAATTAAAAACATGAATGTTTCATTAAAAATTTAAAAATTTGAAAAAAAGTGCTCCGAAGGTAGTCACATACCTTAATAGGACAATTCGTGACTCATTGTTCACAATCGCTGGGCAGTAATGACGTCATGAAAATGATGATCAAGTAAAAAATTGTTTCGATTTTAGCTCGGTATCATTTATTCCTGTTAAGCAGCAACTCGCGAGCAATTTTGGGGCGGACCTTGTAATTTTGAGCCGTCGTCAGTGCACGACGCCTGAGCCTCAATCTCCTTCTCAAAACTTTCGTGACAAATCAACATTGGGAGTAAAAAAAAAAAAATCGATTTTTTGAATATAGAATTCTAACCGATCGTGAGAGTTGTGCCTTACCATTCTAATCAACCGAAAAATATGGAAAAAAATTTATATATTTATTTTTATATTTATAATCTTAAAATCACTCAAACAGCCTAAAATTTGGAAAAAATGACAAAAAACAACAATATTTAAAAAATCGTCGAAAAAATCATTTTTCGAGTATCGAATTCTAATAGAGAGAAACAGTTGTATATTAGCATGCTAATCAACTGAAAAATATGGAAAAAAATTTACTTTTGATCTTGAGTTTACGCAAGAGGCCTAAATTTTGGAAAAAATGACAAAAAACTTCAAAATTTAGTTTTACGCTAAAGTCATACAGGCTACAGTTTTTTTGTTTCTAATAACATCCAAGAACTTCATTTTTGATGCGTAATAATGGAAAAAATAGTTATAAAATTCACATTTTTTTATTTTGAGTACGCATTTTAGGGTTAAAATTTTTAAGTTTCGTGAAAAATCAGTATTATACCATGTTATTAATGTACAAAGTATTTAATGAAATCTGAATAGTTAATCAACCATTTTGTGAAATTGATGCTTACAACTCTAAATCACATTTAAGCTTGCTTATTGTAGTTATTCTGACTGTGATGTGGCCAGCAACACTCTTCCCAATACATCTATCAGTTTCTATTTAGATTGCCATGTCAGAAAATATCGTTACAGCTCTACTCCTATAAAAAGCTACAGTATACTAAGAAATACATCAATTCAGTATTTTCTGTGACTTTGTTATCGTTTGTTAAGAAAGTGAGATGGCGAGTCATAAAAAGATGTGGGCCAGAGTGACAAGTCAGACGCACCATTGTCCTATTTTTTGTTTTGCATAAAGAATTAAGTGAAACAAACCTACCTACAAACGAAGATGTTCTACTAAGTTGCCTTGAAGTAAACTTTAAAATTTCGAAGCAAAAAGTTCCATTTTCAACAATAGCCGATGGTGCTGCTACTCAAATAGAGATGATATATTGTAAAGCCTCCTTTCCAGCGGTGACACATACTATGATTATGAAAATGATAAAAGCCTATCATAAGACATATAAAAAGTTAAGAAAATCTTACAACCGAGACCGGGAAAAAGAATGATTTAAGAAAAAAAACAGATAAATTCGTAGCTGAAGAGAAATCAAATTTATATGATATTGCAGCGTGTAAGTGTGCTAAGACATACTCTTGTGTATGTGGGAAAAAACTAAGCGCATGTGCCTGCCCTGTAGTTATAGAGTGTAATTGTATAAAAGACAAAAAGATCCCATCCGTTGAAAGAAAGTTCTACTATCAACGAAAAAGCAGGATTGCTTTCATTTGTAGTTTAGATAGTAAAGAAACAGAGAAACTTCTGAAAAGAAAGAAGATAATTCAACAAGATTTATTAAAAGAAACTGGGTCAGTTAAAAATGGCACTTGTAAAATAAAAATTTCTCGAAAATCTCTGAACGAAAGAAGAGATGAAATTGATTTGTCTTCATCTCCTTCAGCATCTCAAATGAGATCGAAATTAACCTCCACTCCTTTGATTAGTGATAGATTTGGCGTTTCTTATAGAGCTACAGCTGTTAGTGCGTAAAGCGCTTTATCGTGATCTTGAAATTATTTCTGAAAAAGATGCGTCGCTAGTGATCGATAAAAGCAAGATAAGGACAGAAAAACAGAAGACACGACAAGCTATAGGACAAAATATGGATCGGCTAATTTTAACAAAATAAATATATTTTGATGGTAGGAAAGATAATACTATCTTTCAAGAAAAATATGAACTAAAATATACCGAAAAATAAAGAAAGAGGAGCACATTAGTGCGATTCGTGTACCTGGTGGGCAATAATCCGATCACGTCACACCTGCAAGTGGAACTGGTAGTGATATAGCCAAGTGCATTCTTAAGTACCTGGAAGATAATTTCGTTGACATTAATGAACTCTAAGCAATTTGTTGTGGTGATACAGTAACAAACACAGGATGGAAAAATGATGTTATCCGCAACTTAGAGCTTAAAATTCAGCGCCTGATGCAGTGGTTCATATGCTTACTTCACTTCAACGAGCTACCATTCAAACATATATTTGAATATTTGGACGGAGAGACGACGGGACCCGAGTCATTTTCTGGAAAAATAGGCAAATAACTCACTAATTGAAAGAAATTGCCCTTTATAAATTGCGAAGCAATTGAGTTCGATGAAATTAATATAACTAAAACTGTTCTTAGAAAAAAAATCTACAGTACCTTCTGGATATTATCAGAGCAATCCAGACAGGACAATGCGGTCCATATCTGGCCTTTTTGCGAATTCAAAATGTAGAGCATGGTTTTTAAATATAAATTATCCGTCATCATGCATCAAAAATGAAGTTATTGGATGTCATTAGAAACCAAAAACTGTAGCCTGTATAATTTTAGTGTAAAAGTAAATTTTGAGCTTGTTTTTCATTTGTTTCCAAATTTTAGGCCACTTGCACGAACTGAAGATTAAAAGTTTAATTTTTTCCATATTTTCCCATTGATTAGCATGCTAATGCACAACTTTTGCGCCGTATTATAATTTGATACTCGAAAAATTTATTTAACGACAATTTTTTAAATATTATTTTTTTGTCATTTTTTCCAAACTTTAGGACCTTTGGGGGATTTTAAGATTAAAAGTATAATTTTTTCAATATTTTTTCCGTTGATTAGATTGAATTCGATATTCGAAAAATCGATTTTTTTTTTCGACCTACCCTAATCAACATGAGGACGTGTGACACTCGACGTCAGATTTGGCGTGCACATGCAGACAAACCTTCAAGGTATGGCGGAATCGGGTTACGAACCTAGAACCCTCCGGTTCTGAAGCCGAAATCTTCCCACCAGACCACTGTCAATAAATTTGTTTCTAAGCTCTGTTCTTGTTTTAAGTTTATTTTGCAAACAATTATATTTTGACGTTCTACTGAGACAAAAGGTTAAATAGGGCATCCAAATATTGAAGCTGACATTCTAGTAACTGTAGAATGTATGAATTGTAGAATGAAACAGAGTCATAAACATCAAGCTGCCGATATCCTACGACAATATTTTACTGTTGGGAATTGTAATAGAGCATCTGGCATTATATATAGTTTCTTCAACCCTATGAAGGCACTTCATTCAGTGCAAATAATTGACTCGATCCAGTTTAAAAATCTTCAATAGGGTAGAATTTTGTGAAGAGGAACAGCAGACGATCTGATTTCGTCGCTTAACAAGCGACACCAACTGTCTCAATTTTTTGAAATTTCAAAGAGGAAGAAAATGCTCAATTTTTCTCATCCAATAAAAGAATATTTCTGAATTTTTTTTAAGATATGAGGTAAACATAAAACTACATATTCCTACCAGATTGTGAAAAAATTCAGAAATATTCGAAATCATCATTAGTTTCAGCTTCATCACCCATCAGAAGCAGCTTCTCCCACCTTTCATATCTGATCATGGGAAGCTGAGAAAGCTTAGATTTAAATCTGATATGGTAAACTGTTTAGAAAACAACTTATATGAAAGGAGTAAGAAATACAAATACAAGAACAAAGTTATTTTTTAAAGAAATAATGCACTTAATTATTCGTAAAAAAACAAAATGATTTATGGACTACTGTAATGATGTCTTTAATCCATGCATATTCATAGCGTAGTCTTGTGTATGACGAAAATTGATGTGGTATTTCATAGGTATAATCCCTTATTCAAAGAAGTCTGATAGTCGCCGATTGAGAGAAACGGGACATGAAATTCACGTGACTCCATCTACAAAAATCCCTTAAAACTACAATTATTACTTCTTACAATTAGATGAGAATAAATAACTACTATTTCGTGTCTCAGCTTTAGAGCTTTCACGGGAACAGTACTAAGAAGAAACAAATATTTGAACAATTTAAAACAAAGGCATTTCAAACATAGAAAACTTAGATGTAACCAGAATTTCACTACATTGCATGAAGAAGAAAATGCCCGCCTTCTTCACCGAAAGCATGCAGCCTAAAATGGTAATGATCATATCAGACAGTGGATTCAGATGTCAGGGCGATACAGTAAAACCTGTACTAAACGGAATGTGAAGGGACTAGAAAAATATTCCGTTTTATACATTTTTCCATCTCATACAGGGCACATTAGTATATGAGGATTTCAAATGTATCTAATCATTATTTAAATTAAATCGGTTGTAATAAAAAAGATATTCTAAGATTAACAAAATACCATAAAAATATAAATATTACGATAATAACGTTTTAATAACTGTCACATTTTAAAATTAATATTTAGTTAAATTTTAAAATTGCGCAATAATAATTAAAATTATGAAACATAGATGTTTATATGTATTTTATTTTAATAATATTGCATTTGGACACTAAATATAAATAAATATCATAGTCATTATTTACTCTGAATAATTGATTATCCTTACCCAAAAGCTACAAATTTAAGGAAAATAAGCTTATTCGCTAAATCCACATTATAAAATAATCTAACATTGTTTTCTATACATATCCTTTATGAATAATTCTTCGCTCCGTTACTATTATCACATTCTTCAAAAGTTCAAGCATTTCAGCAACTCCCTGACTTATGGAAAACTTTTAAAGTTCAGTTACTGTATCTAACAAAGGATCCATATGATTTAATGGAGAGTTGTTCTTTATCGGAAAAGTTTTCATTTATATTATATTCATCATCATCACTGCTATCATTGTTCGCATGCCTTTGAATTATATCATTCACATTATCAATAGGAACCTCTGTTAAAATATCATCATCGATTGATATGAATTCTTTTGCACTCATATAGGAAACTTCATTGTTATTCAACAAAATTTGCAGATAACTTTATCTATATCTTCGGCTGATGAATAATTTTCGATGCAAACATTTTCAGGTAAATTCGCCTCAACAAAACTTTTTTTAGCGAAGGAAATAAAAAGAACTATTGGAAAACGCGCGATTTCAGTGTTAGAACAGGTTTTCTAACACTGAAATATAGTGAATCGTTCTTTGAAATTCTGTCCGTTTCCGCCTTAGACAGGTTCCGTTTTATAGAGGGGATGTACTATGGATCTTTCTATATATTTCAACGGGACCAAATATTTTTCCCGCTTAAGACAGGATTCTGTTTCTTACAGTGTCCGTTTTAAACAGGCTTTACTGTTTTTTCTAAAATTGGAAATATAAAAGAACTTTGGATTGACTTTGGCCAGAGTAAACAGCAAAGAATGATTAATGTTCATGATATATGTTCTCATTTGTCCCCTGAATTCTGTTTTCATGTGCCAATATTTCATTCGATCGTCATTTTGTTGTATAGGGTAAAAAAGAACCTGGAAAGTTTTGATTAATTTAATTGGCATAAAGAACGCGTTGAGTTGCAGACGGAAAAATCTCTAGAAGATTCGTTAACGCTTATTGTCTATAGATTTGTTGTTCTATGTCGCAACATCATGATTAAAAACTAAATTCCGTCAATACAGCTCTTTAGCGCATACCACCAACTGAAAATAAACTTCTTCAGCAAGTGAAGTCTAGAAAAATATTTTGAAACCTATACCAGAAACATGGAGATGGAAAAAATAATCTGGTGATTGTTTTATTATCTGCATGGACGATAATTCCAATGAATCTAAAAGTTGTGAAGAACTGGTATCATATGGATGCAAAAAACAGGGATGAAAATACAAATAAATTAAAAACAGTAAACTCAGATATCGTCTTGATAGGGCCAGCGTTCCCAAATTCGTATTTAAAATACAACATACATTTATTCGGATAAGTTTAAATGAAGAGTTATTTTTTTACATTTTGTAGTTATTTGTTTCGAACAGTTTTATCTATTAGGTTGAAAATATTTATGGCTCTCACTTTTCAGCTGTAGGTTATGGTGGCCTATGGTCTCAGTTTCGGGGCCGGAGGGTTCGTAATTCGATACTCGATCACACTAAAATCAGACATGTATGTGTACATGGTGAATGTTAAATCTTACGTCGTGGGTCAAACGTCCGTCCGTTAGTGTGGTGCGGTAGTTTATAGAAGGTTTCCCAGTGCATCGGAGTGCAGTTCAAAATGAAGAGGTACGTCCAAATATATCCCCGGTATTCACTCAAAACGCGATATAAATATAACTAACATAAACTATCTTTTTAATTGCTACTTCTTGTAGTATTTATTATGAATATTGTACTCTAAATTTACAAAAATTGCACTTTAAATTTCTCAAGGAAGTTACTTTTAATTATTAGTCTGGAGTTGATGATATTTAACTTATGTGAATTTCTTTGCACACCCTTAGTATAAAAGTTTTGATATGAAATATACAACGTATTAGAAATGTAATGTAGCTATATTTAGTATCCGTATCTGTTGCCACATTTAATAATGTATGATTAATTAATTTTTTCAGTTTGTTAACAATAAAACAGATATTGGCAATCCCAAATGTTTTAAAAAATATTTTAAAAAATTCTAGTAAACATGAAAAAGGATCGGAGTTTTAAAGTGTTGAGCTCTCATAGGCCTCCATTTTGATGACGTTATATCAGATAAACGAGGCCTCTAAAACTTGGAGTCTTGGAGACTGTTTTTAAATCAGAAAATGATACAAAATCCCCCAAAGTTCACAAATTCTGACAGAACTGAAATATTCTTTGGATTTTTCGAGATATCCGACTGTAATAATCTGTTCTTTTTGCGGGCTCCACTTCCAATTTATGACGTCTACTAGCGACAACAGCGTTTTGGGTAACTCTTCTTATTCAAGCTAATAGTCTCAGTGATTCAGACAGTCCAATTTTGGCAAGTGTTTGTGGTCCATTCTAAGTATCTTTTCGTAAAAGCAAGACTACCCTAACCTTACATTTGAACTATTTTAATAAATTTTTTAGAGTTAATTGTAGACAAACAAGTCTTCTATCTGATGATATAATAAGATTTTCTGCTACTTGCTTTAAAACAGCGCAAGGGCTATTAGTCTTTTGCTAAAATATTTAATTGATGATATCTAAATCTTTCCTTTAGCCTTTCTCTTAAAACTGAATTGAATCACCACATTGACATCCTTACACTATATATATTTTAGGGACCAGATATCTGTTACAATTCAAATTATACCATTTGAATCTAGGCACTGGTTCAAATTCGGCAAATTTCCCCTTTAACTCAATTGAAATATTTCTGTAAGTAATAATTGCTATTAAATATGATTATTTACCAAACAAAGAAGTTTTCCATCTGGCTGATATAAAAATTAAATAAAAGCCATACAGCACTGCCAAATGTAGAAGAGCAAACTTAATCACATTTAGCCAAACAATTTTTGTATTGATTTCCTGCTTTTCAGATCCATTACAGTGAACAGGTTCTTCCACAAATTTCGAATTTGCCCCCATTCTGAAAGATGAAGCGAACATACTAAGTTATACGGCAAAACATATCATTTCAAATTTTGATCCTACACTATTTCAAAAACTTTAAAATGAAAAGAAATATCGTATTTCAGAAGGCCTATATTTCTACAAAAGTGTTTTTGAAAAATCAAAAATACCACAACCATGAGAATTTAAAAATGAAATGATTAAATATAAATTTATTCATAAAAAACATAATATTAATTTTAAATAATGTCTATAAAATTCTTAAATTAATTTATGTAGAAATATAGTAGCGTAAGCTTCAACTATTTAATTTATTCATTTTTAATTAAATAATCATAATTGTTTTGTTAAGGGCAAATGAAAGAAAATTCACAAGAACGAAGTTTTAAGATATACAGTAATATTCAGTAAGATACTCAGTTCAAAGGATATAAACTTTCTACAACGAAAATATTCTCAGAATAATTTTTAAAGCACAAAGAACTTATTTTTATAAAGTAGGGTTATACTGTCGATTTTTTTTGTAAAATTATATTGAAACAAATTCTTCTTTTAATTGCATTCGAAAAATAAATCTGAAAAATGCGAAACAGTTAAATAGTTAAACATAATTATTATTTTAATGTAAACGTCTTCTCAAGAGGTTTGCAAATAAATATTTTTTGGAGTTGCTTGCAGAATTGCTTTAAAAGGATGAAAATTATCACAGATGAATTTCTAAATTACTTTTAATATCTTTTCTATCAACAATATATTCTAGATCAAATCTCCTCAAAATATCCCTCCTAATATATTTTGAATGTTGTGAAAAATATCAAAATTCATTTTACATTTGAAATACTCGGAAGCATGTAAGGAAAGTATTATTTTTATAAAATATTCTTTTGAATTTTAATAAAAAACATGTTATTTGGATTACTGATTGTGTATGTATATTGAAGATCAATCAGATGAAACCACTTCTACTTCTTTTGCGTTTTAAAAATCTGAAATAAAAAAAAATTCTACATGTTTTCTCTTGCACCATGACCACCTCTTTGATCCATGTCCATTGAAGTTTTGTCACAATTTGCATCGAAGTCGTACCAGTAAGTTCAATTAAAAATTAGATTAATCAAATTAATTTAAATTAACAATTATACCTTGATTAATTAAGATTCCTAATTGTTCTAATTAATTGACATTCCACATATCTCGAGAAAGGATGAAAATCTCTAAGTTGGATTAAGATGACGTCAGAAGAAGGGGGATGAAAAAAGGGGGGTTGGACCCATCTGTAGAAGTACGGATTTGGGAGCCGGAGGAAAACAACTCAACTTCCCCTTTCGCCCGCCTACCATATTACGCAACATAAGTATTCTGTAAGTTTATCAAAATGTGGCTGAAAACTCCGCATGTTATAAGCAAAAAAATATGAAGAAATGTAAAATAATGAATAGTATAATTGTATGCTTAGCATTAGATTAAGCTGCAACAATTTATAACCCATTAAAACATTAATTCTTTAGTTAAAACGTATTTAAATTCAAAAGTGGTAAGTATACTTACCACTGCCCATTCACGATGTGAGTTTTTTCGTAACGACATCAAATCCCAGCCTTTGTTATTAAATTTCAACTCACTAAATTTTTCAGAAGTAAAACAAGCTCTTATTGTGTTCCTTTATGTCTGAAATATTCTTATATTTAATTATTAGTATTCGTTATTGAATTTCTATTTGAAAAATGACTCATTGATTGGACAACAAAAAATGATATGTTTATGAAAATATTTCACTGGTAGATATATCTTAAAGACAAACCAAACAGGAGCACATATTATTATAATGTAGTATACAAGTATCTTTAATCCGTTTGTAGAGCTTGTCTCGGAAATGAATAACCGTAAGAGACACTTTACTCATGTCAGCCATTGGAACCAATTGAGATGATAGACTGAAATCCCCGTGTGGAACTTTCTGTGAGTAGTCTCCATTGTTACGAAGCTGTCAAAGAGATCCTTAAAAATACTTTGAAAGAGCATGTCACATTTGAGTGCTGATACGGTAAAAACGACGATGCGATTTGCGGAAGTTTCTCGAAGAATACTGAAAACCGTTGGAGGCGGTGGGATATATTTCGTGAAACTCTTGAAACAAAGCTAAAAGCAGAAAAAATTGTTTATATGTAAAATATTTCATTTTTATGCGATAGGAGATAAACCATGTGTTTTTTAAGTTAAAATTTTATTTTCTTAATATAATACTCATTTCAAGTCTTAAGGCCGTTACTTAGTGATATAGTCGAAAGAAAACAACGAGGTGTGCATCGGGTCACGCGAGAAGACCCTACAGAAAGGAAGTCTATTTTCGGATAGTGAGCTCAAATAAAGCCGAACCCGCACGATCGTGCGGGTAAACAAATATTACGCCTAAAGTGTAATTGTATTAACTCTTAACTAACATTTTTCCCCTATTTTTCATTTATTTCGATATTAAATTAACAATTCGTATCTAAGCAATTAAATATGTATTAATAATTAGCTAATTGCGACAGATAAATAATTCTAATGTTTAGCGCGATTTTTCTTCAAACAGAGTTAACGCGATTATAATTGAAATATGGACTGTCTCTGTCGTCTTTTGAGAAAACTAGAAACTATTTATATTCTGGAAACTAGAACAGTCGTTACTTTCCGGCATTTTCTAAATACAACTCTCCAGGAAGCAGACATTCTAGGCAATGTCTAACCCGCACGATCGTGCGGCTTCTGTCTTAAAGGGATGAACTATACAACTCTTACAGCTATTGAAAAAGTCAAACCAAAAATATGGAATTTTCAATAATAAAAGTTAGTTATAATTTTATTAATTATAACTAAATTAAAACAAATATAATTAGTTGCTCAGCTTTGGAAGAGCATTAGCCAGGTTAAATCGATTTTGTTGCACAAACCATCCTGTTACTAAAATTGGTGAAAAAACAGAAAGGGTAATTTACCCTAAAATGAAAGAATTTACAATGAAAAAATCCATAAGCTATTTCTAACAAAATACCATCGTTATATGGAAAGTATCTATATTAAATCTAAGATATAACATCAATATATTGCACTAAAAACGCTAAATACATCAGTCAATAAAATATCTATTGATATATAAATATATCAACCACAAATGTAAAAAGTCAGATCTTAATATACAAAATGAAAATTCACAAACTTATATATATATTACGATACAAAAGTTTAAATTTTTTAGTTGATACTAATTATTAAATATATTCTAAAAATAAAAATACTAAACCATATATTACCAAAATAAAAATGCTAAATATATACTTACAACATACTGAAAATTAGTATATGTATATGAACTCTGTTACTATCAATACTATTGAAAAAAGACAATCAATAAATTTGAGTTTTCAACGATTAAAATGGTTGTTTAGCTTTTGATGAACAGGCTAAATCGATTTTCTTTTTGTTCAAGACCATCCAAATTCCCATTGTAGAAAATCATAAAGGACAATAAACCCTAAAGATGAAGAAAGTTCGAAGAAACATATATTACATAACCCTAAAAATATTGCATCGCTATATGTAAAGAATATAGCATGTATCTAATATAAACATTATAATATTGCACTATTAATTATTTCACTTGAATAAATAGATTCTTAATTCTATAAAAATATTTCTCAATCATTAAAAAATTAAAATCAATGTATATTACAAACATTTACCTGTTTTCAGAAATTTAGTTAATACCAAATTATTGAGTCTCCAATACCAATGCTAAGTCATCATAAAATAACAAATTATTTTAATTTCATATATATATCAAATTCAAATTTCTATGTTGAGACAAAAGGTTACGTTTTGTTGTTTGCTATAGTTTTTTGTTTTCATGTAGCTTTTACTATTGATTTTATTGTTTCCTTTATGTGTATATACATATAACATCATGGTTTCTGTGAGGTGTAAAAGTGCTTATTCCAAAGAAGACAGCAGTCGTTGACGAAAGATGAAAACTTTCTTTATTTGATTTATAGGTTTCAGCTGATTTGGGTATAATTTAGAATAACAATATCAAGCCATACTTAAAATATTAAAAAACGCGAAGCGCAGTCACCGACGACGAAGAAACAAGCCATGCCGAAGCGGCCGTATGGTAGGAAGGCTGCATGATTTTAGAAAGAGGAAGTTGCACTATTGCAGCGAGATTAAGTAATATTGTAAAAGAGGGGAATTCCCGATCGTTAGAGCGGTTGAAACTGGATTTCAGCAAAATGTCATGAAAAAAATCTGCGGAAAGAAAATGCCGAGATTTCTTATAGGGAGAGAATAAACAAAGGGGGAAGATAATATAAAACACAAACGCAACGAATGCGCACTAATGCTGCAATCCAAGAAGATTTGTGGAAAATATCAATGTCATAAAAGTCAATCAATGTTGAAATTAAATGGAAAGACTGTAGTTTATGGGTAAAAGCGTATAGATGCTCATCAGGGGAAAATAAGTGAAAGTGTACGAACCGCTAAAAAATCAGAGAAATCATAATGTTTTCTGCGAACAGTGCTAGCATAATGCTAAAAACACTGTCCTTCAGCCTGAACATTATGATTGACCAAGAATTCGAAAGAAATACCAAATATTAGAAATAATTTTACGAACCTAAGACTGAGGGATGTAGCCAACGGGAGACATGACAAAGAAATGAACTGAACACGTCATGTAGGTTCCGGATGTTTACGAAATATCAAGTTACTTTCTTTTACATCAAACTTCTAAGGTTTGGGGGAGTTTCGATTAAGATTAAGATACCGAAGGAAACAAAGATGAAAGCGATCTACATTGAGGAAACGATGAAGATTAAAGATATGATGATAAAAAAGGAAAATGATAACAAAAGGGTTTTTTTAAAAATCATGGATTTAGGAGAAAACTGTAATGAAAAAAGGGAAAATGATGAAAAAAGAGTACATCTAAAAAAAAGGTGGAAACGGTAAGTGTTAAATAATATTTGAATTTGAATTCCATTAATAAACGACTGAAAGATGCGTTTTCGAGGTAATCACATTAGGCCTGTCTGGCTTGAGAGACCCTATCACAGTATTAGAACTGTGCCAGCATAGCTCTAATATGCAATCCCTTACAAACATCTTAACCCTTCAACCGGCTGGAACGTAGAAAGTCGCTCTCCGATGACTATTCTAAAACCGGCTAAGTCGCAGAAAGTCGCTCCTCAATAGTTACTCTAAAACCGGCTCCGTCACAGAAAGTCGCTCCTCAATAGTTACTCTAAAACCGGCTCCGGCGTAGAAAGTTCCTCACTGTTTATCGCCCGAAAACCGGCTCCGACGTAGAAAATCGCTACTGCTTTCCCCGTCGCTTATAATAGGCGAGGCGGGGCAGCTGCTTCTCAAGGTCGTTTTGTAGTTGTCACTGGCAATTAGAATTTGGGTGGTCACTTTTGGGGGAATAAACTTTCGAGGAAGAGGAATAACGTTATTTCTGAGAACCAGAGATATATCAGGATTGCTTGGCGATGGTGAACAAGAACTTTATCATTGATTTAAATATTTGGATTTTTCACTGCAAATTTAATATCGAACAGAAAGCTAGTAGAATTGTAAAATTGACATACATTTTCGTGAAACCAGGGAACTCTCTCATGTTTACAGCGATCATTAACATTTAATTGTTACTGGTTCACATGACAGGGTTTGAATTTTCAAAACTTGCCTGATGAAATATGAAAAGAACATAAAAACTTTTAAAAGTGCTTTTATTAAAATGCAATAAAAACTAATTTTTCTTTATTTGCAAGTTTTTAATTTTTTTTAGTCTAAATAATAAAAGCGCGGCAAATATTAATATAAATAAAAGTCATTGTATGCATGTTCCACATCTCCTAAACCACTTGACCGATTTTAACGAAACTTATTATTTAAGTCAAGAGAAAGATTACTGTAAATTTTTCAAAGAGCAAAAGTTACTGACACATCTAGTTAATTAATGATTGACACAAATTTTGCCATTTTACCGCATTAACTTCTGAGAAATTTATCCCCCACGAGATATATTTTTATACTATCCTAAAATTCAAAATTTCTACCTTTTCAATGATACCAACTTTGTGCCAGTTTTCCATCGGATTTTATTCCTTTTTAAAATTTAATTTAAAAATAATTGAATAGATGCAGACCATTTTGAAATTAGCAAATTTATAGATACTTCATTGCTAGGCAACGGTGTGACTTGGAACTACTAAACCTTTATTTTTTAACTACAAAAAATTAAAAATTAATCAATATTTTGTCATTTTTCGGCGATATCTTTCCAAAATATGAAGTCACAAAAATACTTATACTCAATTTTAAAGTTTAAAAAACTAAGCTTTTTAGTAACACAAATTTCATTTGTGTTTCCTTTAATTTTTTCACTTTTTGAAAAATTTGTCAAGATTAATATTTACTCACAGTTTGCAAAAATATGTTCATGTGTGTGTAGGAGGATCATTGGAAGCGCACAGCCTCAAGGGGCTTTAATCTTCCAATTCAAATTGCAATATAAGTGGTTAGTGGCATGATATAATTGTTTGCACCTAATTAGAGAATTTACGGACATTTAATTTAAAAAAAGACAGGAGAATAAGCTTTTTTTAAAAATTAGGATATGTTCTTGCATTAATTAATTGGAAAACAGTCGAGTTCGCATATTGATATTGGTGACTTATTAATATCATCAGTTTCATACAAATGAGTATATATATATATATATTATCATAAACAGATTGTTTATAAATGAATTTAAGGTATCCGAACACGTTCGAAAGTCGATTTTCGACCAAAATTCCATTTTTTTAATTTTTGATGTTTTCGATAGTTCATTCATTTACCTTTCTAAAACATATTTACTTTTGTCGGTACGTTAATTAGAAGATGAGATATTAATTGTTTTATAACAAACCGAAAACCGGAAGTGGGCGTTTAATTAGCCCGAAAGTTGTCATTTAAAGGGACAGAAACCTGTCAAAAAATTTTTTAAACTCCTTTTTTGCAAGCTAATATGATGTCAGTATATTTTTAGGAATTTTTTTAAAGTTTAAATACATAATTTGAGCGCGTGGAAAAACTAAAATTTGATTTTTTCTCAAAATTAGATTTTTTGCATATTTTTCAAACTTGAAACATGATAACTCAAGATATTATCATTCGATTGTTCTGAAATTTTGTGAACACTTTCTTCAAATGTTTCTCTAGTGAATGTACTAGTATAATGTATATTGTAACAATATTTTTTAAATTATGGTATTTTATTTGAAAAATGACATAGAAAATTTGCTGAAAATCTTATAATGATTGTTCGATTAGCTCTAAAATTTTTATTTATCCAAAGAATGTTAAGATTCTAGTACAAGCACTACTCCATAGTATGTAGTTTATTTTAGTATTAGTTTTATTTGAATTATTACAAAAGTTTGACCTGTAGCATGTTTGAAGTTTTGGGGAATTTCCTCTAAAAAGCAGCAGAAATTCAAGAATTTTGTAAATTTATAATAATTTATACTCAAAAAAATCATACCCTAATATTAATCTTTATTAAATTCGAATCTAAAAAACACATTTTGGTGTTTCTATTTCACAATTTAAGAAAAAAGTGCTCCGAACGTGTTCGGATACCTTAAAGAATGAGGTCTCACCTCTGTGATGTGAAAGTCATGTCGGGCAAGGGGGGGAGAGCAAGTAGGACTTAATTTTGGGTGCTAAGAATCGCAGTGATGGTACTGGCATCTAGTTTTTAATAGATTATTTATTATTGTTATTTATTTATTTTCTTTTATAATAAGCTTTGAAGATTGGCAGGTCGTGATCTTTTCGTGATCTCTAGTGTTCACTTAGTCCAGTGTTACAGTGTTGGGTCGAAGCGCCTTGGCAAGAATCATATGCTTCTCCCAGGGGGCTATCCGCGGGCAGCAGATAGTTCAGGGATATTTTGAATTTCCTGAAAGATTTTATTTATTTCATCCGTGAGACTTCATGCATCGAGATTCAATGCGAGATTGCATGATTTCATGCAATCCTCCCATTTCTAGGGAAGGGAAAGTAACACTAGCAGTTGGGGGAATCTTTTGACTAACAGTTGGGGGGGGGATTGATTATTCTTTCGCCTGACGGTGTGAGGGTAGTGTGGGGTTTGTTTACGTTTTCGCCTGACGGGGTGGGGGCGACGCGGGCGCCTGGTAAAGAGGGATTATTTAAATTTTGTTATCATTTCTAGTTGCAGCTGCAAAGGATTTGCCTGGTTTTTAATGTTAAATAACAAGAATTCATACGAAGAACTGTTGCCAGAATTTATTAACAGAATTCTAGAAGAACACTTAAAGAAAGGTTTTAAAGAAGACAATTCACAGAGTTGATTAAGAAATTTTTTTTTATCAGGAACAACTATTTATTTAATTTATTTTTATGCTTTATAATTATGAAAAATTTTCTATTTTTGTCCCAAAACGCTTATTAAAACCTTTATTTTAAACCTTACCTATGGTGAAAATTAGCTATCAGCAAATTTTAAAAATCGTACGGTCCAATTGATATTCTCATTTCAATTAAAAAACGTTTAAGACGATAAAAGAATTTTGTGCATTACAGTATTTTATATAAAAGTATTTTTCACCTTAAAATATTAGACATGAAAGTATTTTAATCCCGAGCAACGCTGGGCATATCAGCTAGTATCTTAATATAAATAAAACTAATTATGGGTATTTATGTAGATATGTGTACCTTCTAAGCCACTGTACCTATTAGAGCCAAATTTTGCAAACCTATCATTTAAAACAAGAGGAACATTATTATCAACTTTTCCATTTCCAAAAGTTTCAGATAATTAGAAATTTACAGAAACCGTTTTTTCCGCAGTAATTTCGGAGCAATTTGTTTCAAAAAATATATTTATGTCATCTGAAACTTTTAATTTTCACTGATACTAATTTTTAAAAATGCGTAATTTTTCCTTCATCCCTTACTATTTTTTAAAAAATTTGATAAAAACTTGATTACATGTAGAGGATTTTGAAATTAAAACAAATTTATAGAAACTTCGTTGCTATGAAACGGTGGGACGTTGAACTAATCTACTTTTATTTCTGTTTATTTTTGTAAATATTTAATATAAGATCATAATCAACTTCTCGAAGCACACAAGTTAATTAAACCTTTAGTTAACTAAAAATTAAGCAAGATATTGCGTTTTTCAGCGCTATCTTTCGAAAATATTATCCCACAATAACAATTTTGATGCTGTATTAAATTTCGAAAAACAATATTTCCAGTGACTCAAATTTCATTTCCGTTCAATTTGTTGCTATCACTTTAAATTTTTTTAAAAAATTATATTGTATATAAATTTTACAATTTATAACAATACTTTTTTATTGTTGAAGAACAAGAAAACATACGAAGAGCTGCTGCTAGAACACATTAACAGATTTCTGGTAGTACACTAAGGAAAAGTTTAAGAGCAGACGATTAATAATTTATATCAGGAACAACTACTGATCTGGATTATTTTAATACTTTCTAAAAGTGAAAAAATAACTATTTAATTAATTGTCCCTAAATATTTGTCAAAATCTTTCTCATACTTTAATAATTATGGACAAAATTTGAAAACCAGCAACTATAAAACGTTTCAGACGACAAAAGAATTTTGGGTATTTTAATTTTCTATACAAAAATAGTTTTTTCATTAAAATTATTTTAGTTACATAGTCACATAAAATTTTTTTACATTAGTTTTTTAACATTTAAAATTATTTTATTTACATTAAAAAATTTACATTAAAATTTTTTTAAAAATTTAGTTACATTAGTCACATAAAATTTTTTTATCCCGAGCAACACTGGGTTTAGTAGCTAGTTTCTTTATAAAAGTAAATTTAATTCGCGCCCACTCTTCGCATATAGAATTTTTTCATACTTTTATTATTAACCAAAAGTAAAATTGAAGTAAATTTTTATTACAAGAAACAACATTGGGTACTGAAATATTAGAACCTATTTCAGTATTATTGGAAGAGTGTTCAATTATTAAATTGCCACTCTTTTAGCCATATGGTAAACATGTGTTCGTGATCCATTGAAAGAAAAATACAATCGTTTGCGAAAAAGTTGTGAGGGAACTCAAACTGTGAGATAATATTGCAAAACTACACAAGGGGCGCTTTAAATAAGCCCGTATAATATTGTTCAAGTTCCTTCCTTAGAGTATAAGCTACTACATAGAGAGAGCGCTCCATTGATAACAAAACCACAGACGGGTGCCAAGATGGGCAACTTTTAGGGGAGAACCGAGTGTTCATGTTTACCATGGTTTGGCTCTCAATCATTAGTTTGGCGAGTTTTAAGCACTTGGCTGAACAATTACTAAAGGAAAAGTAACTTACTGTATTAGTCCAGCGAAATAGTAGAAAACAGACACAAAAATTAGAGTAGAGTTAATTTTTTTAATATGTTGTTCGGGTTGGTACCCTGACTGATTTCCACAGTTTTAGCAACAAAATTTTTTGCCGCCGGCCTTAGTTTTGCCATAAAATTTTCATAAAATTAAATGTTTGGGAAAGAATTTATCTTGAATATCTGTTTTAAATCACAGTAAAAAAATCATGTTTAAATAACTTAAGTCTTGATTTTTATCAGTATTAATTAATTAATTATTGATAATATTATTAAATGGATTATATTATCAGTAATCAAATGAAATATATTTAAGTAATGTTTTTATAAACTTAATGGTTTTAAGCTTGAAGGAAATAACACTAAAGATAACCCGTTTCTGAAATATGTTTCCAAACTGTTCCTTTCCGAAGCACTCTGCCACGAAATGTTTCGAACAAATTCTTGTACTGTTATTTGATATGAAATTATCACATCGCAGTTGTTTTTCCCATAACTTTCTACGAAATGCATCTTTGGGAAAGCTGAAATGCATTCATAAAAAATATACCAATGAAATTAAGATAGATATATCCCAGATAGCAATTTTAGTTTGCAGCAAGCTTGCCACAAATTTGTCATGACAAGAGTGCAAGTTTGCCACAAATTTGTTATGACAAGAGTGCAAGCTTGCAGTAAGCTTGCAGCAAGTTAACGAAAGCTCCGAAGTCACCATGAAACGAACTTGCAGCAAACTTGCCGTGCACACTTATCGCAAATTAAAGCAAAAAGAGAGTACGAAACACAACCCGGGATAGAACTCGCGACCTCCCGGTTCCGAAGCGGAGACGCAAACCATTGAGCCAGTCGAACTCTAAGAGGAGAAGATAGATTTCGCTAAAACATCGTTCTATACGATTCGTATACGATTTATTTTTAACTATTTTCTGGATTTCATTAATTTTTTGAGTTGAGAATATGATTTGAAGTCAAAGAGAGAGCGATTTTTGCTAATAACTACGTTTTGCTACTAAAATAAATTATGAAATTAGAGTTCAAAAGTAATTACTTTAAAATGGGACAAAATGTCTAGTTATTATTGTTCAACAAACACTGACTGTTTTTTAGATTTAATTTTGTTTATAAACGTTAAAATTTCAACATTAAGAAAAAGGCGATATAGTTTTCTTTAAAGTGAGAGTGATATATTTAGTAAAAAGATGGAAAATGTTTCAAAAAATTTTTTTATAAAAAAGTTATATTTTTCACAAATTATCATTGATTTATTGAATTAATAAAAAAGAATTACGGTCTAGGAGATGCTATTAAAAATCGGATGTTTTTTTAAAACAGAGACAAAGATAATTATCTCTTATTGTGCTATCTTTGCAGGAAGCTTGCTTTGCAAAATTGCAGCAAGTTTGATTTGCAAAGAGGTGGCGCTATTTGTCACATCGAACTTGCTACAAGTTCGATTCAAGTTTGACGCGTCAAATTTTGCCATGACAAGTCAAAATCAAACTTGCTGCAAACTTACGTGCTATCTGGGATATGCTTCAATAAATTCTATTTTATGAGATAGTATATAATTTTGTTCTTATATATAACAACGCAATCATTAATTAATTAGACTATTTTGAATCTCTATCTTGAATAAATGTTAAACGTATTGACAGTAAATACGAACAAATATATTCATAACATGAAAAGGTTGCAAAAATAATGGACCTAGTCCATATTAAATAATTTTACTATTTTAATTTAATGTGAAATATAACTCCTTTTGACATTTAAATACTCATCAGTTTCTTTTTTCTGACGCATCCGATGGGTGTTAATTATTCACATTCAACATTTAAACAACTGAAAATTGCATATCATTATTTTATTCGCAATTCAAAGCCAATTTTGAACACCATCCTTTGGTATTATTAATTAAAAGAGGTTAAAAATTCGTTCAGTCACACATAAGTGTGTCAGCACTCTGTAAATGGAGTTTTCTCTGTAGTGTGCTTTTCTTTAAATAAATAAATAAGATAAACTATCTAAAAATGAAACGCATTGAACGCAAATTACGATTGGCATTGAAAATGTTTTTTAAACATAAATTAAAAAATGCGAAGATGAAATGTTTTTAAATAATTTGAAATCAATTAATGAAATAGTTTACGATTTCATTGATAGAAAGTATTATTTTATTTACTTAGATAAATAAAATAGTCATGCGAGATAAATAAAATATAGTCACCGCAGGCATTACGACAAAAACAAATACAAGATTACGATTTTAAGATTATCAAACACCTTAAATGCAATTAATATACTATCTAAATTTTTCTAAATTTAGCTTTTATCTTTTTCTGAAGAATTATAACAAGCTGCATTGTTTTTTTCTTTATAAACAATCACTTATAAAGTTCGAATTACAAACTATGCTTATTTCAGAAAACCCGCCAATTTCAGAAAGGAAAGAGCCAAACTGCGCCATTGTACAGAAATAAACAAAACATTCGATTTAATTGTGATAGAACAAATCTGTCAATTTAGGCTTTTTTGTACTTATTACTTTAGTTATAAATAACACTATTTCCAGAAAAAAATATCTTTACAAGCATTATACAAAGTAAAATTACAGTTATTTTGCAGTATGAGCACTACACATTACGCATTCAAAATCATTTTAAAACAATTTTATATATATTTATAAGAATAAAAATGATACAGATAACTAATCAATGAAATGTAAAATGACCCCCTTTGACAGATCTTTCAGTACACCCATAAGCACAGCACGAAACAACTATTTTTCATGTAAAGTGACAGCTCGACGCGCGGCAAGTAAGGCTTACTTCATAGGAATAACATTACGACGGAAGTTTCCAGCGGTATTGGCAAACTCGTTTTTGCCAACGTTCGCGTGCCTCAGTGTTGGAACACTACTACAACCCTATAGGCTCTCTCTATCTTACTCTATGTTCGGAACAGCAACCGACCGAAATCCGCCCCACTAGTATAGAAGTCGCATGGCCTGTTACGGCCGACTTAGGAGTCGGAGAGTTAAACACAATTCTGGTAAGTAGGCATTTTTTTTAATAATGAATATTCCAATTCTGCAATTCCAACAACGTGTGGAACGTATCGAAGTTGCTACATTTAAAAAATTTGACTAATTTGAAAATGTATAATTAATGTATAGAGCTTAAAAACAATCAACTAGAAAAATTAGAATAAATTAAAAAAAAAAAATTAAACTTTAAATTTTTCTGTAAGAAGCTTGCATTGCGCCAAATTAGCTTCTCTTAGACCGAAATTTCCCAACAGAAGTCAAAAGAGATCTGTACATCAAAAAGCATTATTTCAAAAAAAAAGAGGAAAACCGAACACAAACATAAAAATGCTAATAAGATTGATTTAAAATTATCAGCCATCTGCCTTTAAAAGTAGCCATCATAAAAATAAACTTACCCCATGCCCAGAATAAAGGGAAAAAAAGAAAAAATGGCCTCAATCACAATCCCATGCTAACTTTCTTTTTAGAAAAGAATCGGCAATTTTTTAAAGAAACT
>BGPR01020665.1:0-27587 GCA_013235015.1 Araneus ventricosus | reverse complement strand
TAGAGGAGTATCTTTGATGCGCTGAATTATCTTATCTTTATTATCGAAATCATCAAAAAGTAAGGGCGCGCATGCTAACCAGGCTTCCTTCAAAAACTCTCCCTCTTGAAAAGGTTTACTATGTCGAGCAATGACATTTGCAGCCGAGTAACTTGCCGCGCTCGTATGACAATTTTTTCCAACATATTTAATCATAGACGTCGACTGTTTATTTCTGTCTTTCATTGCACTTGCAATTAATTCCTTTTGCTCTGGTTCGCTTTTTTGACTAACGAATTTGTGATTTGTTTCAAAATGCCGTTTTACAGACGATGTTCTACATACCACTGTTCCAGAACATAAAACACACACCGCTTTGTCGCCTTTACTAATCATGCCATATTTCTCAGTCCACCAAGTTTGAAATTCTCTGATGCACTTACTATCTTGCACTTTTTGTTTTTTTGCTGAACTAGCCATATTAAATAACCGTTAAATATCGTAAATATAACACAAACTTTAAAATACAGTTCAACGAAATTGACTATTATGCTATGCGTAAACAAACTATGCGTCATTAGCAATTGCAGTCCACGATGTAACTACGATAACAAACGAGCGCACTTCCTGCCCGCCGCCACAGATCTTTGACGCCGGCATAAAAACCAATCCCACTACAGGCGCCTATGGGAATGTCTTTTACCACGCCAAGTTGATCATTGTGCCTGCTAGGATTTCCATGTTTACTTTGATTGGCGCGAAACTGAGTTTTTTCTTCATCGTATTTCATAGTGAACTTTGTGATCGGTGGCGTGCCCAAAATAATATGTCGCGTGCCATCAATGGCACGCGTGCCATTGGTTCGCCATCCCTGCCATACAGCTTATGGTCAGAAAGAAGTTGTTATGAAATTTTAAATAAATAAGACTTATTTAATCTATCCACTTTCTTTTTAATAAATCATCAAATTCTTAACTAGTGCTTAAGAAAGTATTTCTGTTATTATTCGTTGCCATTAAAATTCCTGGTGTTGCGATGCTGCATTCCTGAAGTGAAATAGCTCGAAAGTGGTATAGTGTATGGGACTTCCTTGTCACCGCTTGGATATTCGTCCTCTGATTATAACTCGAAACTATATAGATAGGTGGAGAAGGGTCCATGTCGTTTCCTAAGGTAAATTTCATCGCGATTCTATGATGGACGATTGCTACAAACTTTTGGAATGGTTTTGTGATATTTTCTGTGTCCTGTTCAATCTTTTGTTTGAAATATCTGGCAATTCCTCTTTCAAAAAACTTCTGGGTGACAGTTGAAGAATTGAATTTCTTTCTGTTGTAACATTTTTAGCTCTATCAGGGGTTACCCACAATTGTACCTTCGTGTACCCCTTGATTAGTCTTTTTAAATCTGCGTACACTATACCTTCAAGCAATCCGTCCATGCGATAAAGTTTTCATCAATAATGTCAAGGGCTTAGGTTAAGAGTCAAATGATGTGAATTACTATCACTTGTTGGACTTGTATTTAATTTTTCATTTTATTCCATTTTTCAAATAATATTAGTTAAACACAAAAACAAATGAGACCAGTTCTGTAATAAATTCATGTTTACTTTTGCTTTTTCTCATTATTTTGAGATTAGGCTTTAGAACTTGCACAAATTTCACCTTTACTTTTCACTCGAACTTTGTGGAAAAAAATCTGTAAATTTTTTAATCCATGTCTTCTTGTGCCCCCCGTTGCTGTCTTTGATTTCCCGCACCCCCAAAAAGTCCCTCGCGTACCTCCAGTGGTACGTTCTGCCACAGGTTTGGAAACTGAACTAGATAGTCGGCCTCTTCGTTACGGGGGATTCGGATATGATAGTTGACTCTTGATAGTTAGATAGGAGATGATAGGAAATTTTCATAATCGTCCTGTGCTATTGGATATTTCGTTTTAATGGAAGAAAGGTAAGTATCATTGTCTTTTTTATATCTATCAGTAAAAATTATGGCATTGATATTTTGTATTTGTTGATTTGTGGAAGAAAAATTTTATTCTCTTTATTGAATATCACTGCCTGAAATTGAGCTGATGTGATTTTACTTTCGTTTTCTACTGAATAAAAGATGTTGTTTCAGAGGTTTATCTATTTGTTGCATCTGGGAACTCTTCTATAGAGAACTCCTAACTCCGCTATAATTGGAAGTGGGAGAAAGCCTGTGATGATCAGCAGTGCTGGGGTGGGGGTAGTTTATGATGCACCCGTGATATTTAATAAGGATTTCCTTTGAATTGAGGTAAGTATTAGAGATTGTCTTGCTGTAAGGGTATGCCAACATTGCAGCTGCATACAATATCAACCTTCTAGGCACTGTTAAAAATCTCTTATTCGAAAATTCTGATTCATACCCTAGTTTGCATCTGCTCTCCTTGATACCCTTTCAATGAGTTTAGTAGCTTTGATTTAAATTATACAGATAATTTGCCTAATTTACTTCATCCATGATGACTCCTAGATACCCGATTGGATGACTACCTTCCATGATTGGGTTATTCCATTTTAATCAAAGGGTCATTGATCAATCTACTCAGTAATATATCGGATGTTTTCTCGATGAAGACATTAAACTATCTATAAATATAGCTTGTTATTTATATAAGAGCAGTTGAAGTTTTTTCTTTTCGTCACCACATGAGTTCTTTCTTTTACTTGAAGTCTAAAGTGCTTATTTATTAATTTGAAGTTGAATGTCCGAACAGGAATTTTTTATGTACAACTTTTTTGATTTCGTAAGACGCTTTGCAAGTCTTGAATATTTCAATTTGTAATAGATGAGTGTCTGAACTCAATTGGTCACAATTCTCGCTGTCTTGATTTACTAATTGTAGGAATGATGCTTCTTATGAAAGAATGGTTTTTACTTTATAATAATCGCCGAATTTAGTTCTGAATATTAGAAATCTATGAATTGTTTCCTTAATTATAAGTTCCTTCTTGATGTATTTATGGTCGCTGTGTGAGTAGTCATCTGGCACACCCTAAGAACAGGAATTCTTTATTGAGTTTCCTTTAAAAATTGTGAGATCGGGACACTCTTTTGCTTTCAATAAACGGAGATGGGGATGTCCAAGACTGGGATCAATTGAAGATCCCTTATGTATGTGGACCTGGGTTGCGTTAAATTCTTTGGAGGTCAAACGATATGTCGATGATGCCATTTCATGCGGTAGCTACCGTTGCCATCTTGGATGTCGTAATAGTCATCCGGCATTATTTTAACTCTTTCTTCGAAGCATCTGTAAACCCCGTTCTAGCAAAATACGACAATCGCTCGAATTTCCTACCAACCCTACCCCCCCCCTTTTCTTTATGTGCGATGGATTGAGTACCTGAGGCCAAGAATTCCAAATAATAGGACTTTTTTTACATTTTATTCCATTTTTACAATAGAATTAGGTCAACGTGAAAACAGATTAAATCAGCATTGTAATAATTTCGCATCAACTTATAGGGGTAGCTAAAAATTACACTTCCTTTTGCTATAAATTTTTTTCTTATTTTGAAGGTACGTTTAGGACTTGCACAACTTTCTCTTTTACTTTTCACAAGAATCTGGTGAAACAAAATTCTGTAACATTTTAATCCGTTTCGTTTTCTTGTATCCGCCATTACCGACTTTGAGTTCGCGTACCACCAGGGATGCGCGTACCACAGTTTGGTAACCTCTGATCTCATGGGTCGATCCAGGCGAAATTTGGGGCCGTTTTGAGGCCCCTTTACAAAATTCCGCTTCATAAAAACGGCCCTTCACAAAATTCCGCTTCATAAAAACTGCCCCTTCACAAAATTCCATTTCATAGAAAAGGCCCCTTCACAAAATTGAAATTCATATAAATGGACCCTTTTTTTATTCTGACTTCTTTTTTAAAAGTTTTTGAATGAGGCATTGAACAAAATATATATATACGACTATTTTTTCAGTATTTTATCAAATTACTGCATATATTTGGGTCAATGAAACAGTTTTCATATTAAACGTAATATATAGAAATATGACTGCTAAACTTGAACGTTTTACATGATAAAAATTTTTTTCGCAAAAATATTTTTTTTTCACAAAAATAATTTTTTCTCAAAAATGGGACTCTAAAGAAACCTGGATCCAGTTGGTATTATTTTTATTTCAGATCCATAAATACAGTCTGATATTACTCTAAATAAACAGTTTCCATCACATGCAATAGCTATTTTACAATAATCTTGATATGGCATGTTGATTGTAGAGCACGCACACCATAAATATTGATTAAGCTTGCTTAATAAATGTCTAGCATTCTGTTGGGTGAGCTGTGCTTGTATATATATATTGGCGAGATAAACTGGCGAATTTTGTTCAGTTCTAGAGGCTGGTGGACTCTTTCAAAGGTTTATTTTGCGATATATCTCTGAAATAGAGGTCGAGAGGGGCAGGAGACCACTGATAATGTATCTAGAGGACATGAGCTTTCATATGAAATAAAAATTGACGAAATCGGTACAGTGGTTGGGGCTGGAGTACTCGTTATTTGAATTTGACAATTATTTTAATATATACAGGATAGTCATTAATTATTGCACGCATTTCAAAAGTGAATTTAAAATCTCCATCCAGAGTATATGCGCAGGTAAACTAGAAGTTATCAAAAGGATGGAAGGAAAGGCTTTCGGAAGAGTCTTGCCTTTTCATGTTCGAGATTGCATTATCGATCTGGATGCAACTGTGGAATCTGGACCCGTTCTTTTTCTCGGTTGTTCTGAAATCTTCGCGACTTCAATTCAACTTTTTCCGATGGTGGAGAAAGTAAGTATTTCATCCGATACTTTTAAAATGTTACCAATGATAGAACAGTTGACCAAGTTCGGAGTGTAGGTGACGACACATTACAGAATGATTTGGTGAGGTTCCGCATTCTCAGCGACTATATGTGTAAATTGTATAAGAGAAAGTTCGATGCAGATATGCGTATCCGCAGCTATTTTGAAGGCGTTTTTGCTGAGGACGAATACGAGGACCGCATCCGCAAAGGAATCCTTGCAGCTAGAGTGCCGGAGTGGTGGGGAGGACTTAAAAAAGTTCCGCGAACGAATGGCGTTCCTGAAATTCCTCCGATGACGATCTACTTTAAGTGGCGTAACTCTTCCCTTTGTTCTCGATTACGTATACACATTTAAAGCTTTCACCATGCTTACTCTCCCCGATTTCTTTGATGAGCTTATACTTTTCGCGTCAAAAAATTTGCTTGACGCCTTATATGATTTTTTTTCTCGACGTGGGACAAATCGATATCTTTTTAGATATGCTGTTTAAATGTATCGCATTTTTTTGTTTAAAATTGTCATATTCCAATATTATTTCTTAAATACTGCTGCCGCAGTATTTCTACTGACATGTTTGTCGTTCCGTTCAACATTTCTGTGTAATTTTTATTCTTAAAGGGCAATGATATGAGGTTGAGAAATAAAGCATTTATTTATTTGGTATTCTCCTTTTCATGCTATTTCAGTTTTACCTTCTCTAAAAGTACGAATATAAAATATTGTAATCTATTTAAAAATTCGATATCAAGATTTTATAGATTTCCCAAGAGTTTTTTTTTACTTCTCAGAGCTCTAAAATCACATTTTTGGAAATAGGAAGATTGATGAAATTTGGTATACGGTCTGGGCATCAAAATTGTAGATCTATTTCCAATTTTAGACAGAATCTGTCTACAGCATGTCTATATGCACATGCATGTGTATTTGAGTACGCACTATCTCCAAAACTCTCGCAAAAGGGTCATAGTTCTGACAAATCTTCGCATTGGGCATACTAGTTTTACCCACCTTCATCTTCTGATGAATGAGCCAACACCAACTTGTCCAATAACCACTCAGTAACTGTAATTATTCCTGGGAAACACATCCTAATTGAATTTCCACATTTTGAAAACCATCATTTGAAATTTTTTAACATAACCTCACCTACCCTGGTAACACTGATTGGTCAACACTCTCATGTTTATCCTTTTGAATTTTTAAAAATTTTTGGTTTTTAATTCACAGGTTTTAGCGCATATATGTGAAGACTAACTCCAAATGCAAGGAGATAGATGGGTAAAATTTAACGTAAGGTTCTACCACTAGACTTGTATGTCTGCTTCAGACCTCGCACTCAAACTTGCATCGAGTCTTATGATTGTGAACGCAATGACTCAAAATTCAGACTTCTTTGATCACAAGTTTCCATCTTTTAGTGGTCGTACTCCTGTTGGTGCAAAAGTAATGCCGGTAATGTCGAGAAACACAAAAAATTATTAAAATGAAAGAATTTGGATTATGTTTCTCCAAATTCGCGTGAAAGTGAAGCTTATGGAAGTCCAGAAGACTACTGAATCTCGGTTTAAAGAGAACACAAAGGGAAAAAAAATGAGAAACATTTTTTAGATCAGAACTAAGGTAAATTTTGATATATTAAAACTTCTTGAAGTTTAAAGGGAAATATAAATTATCTTATCCTAATTATCTTAAACATTGATTGCCGAAAAAACTTAGCAAAGAAAAAATCATTTTCGCGTTGGCAAATTATAATAGATAGCTGTGTCTATATAACTCCAACATCGTACACGTCTCATCGGAAGATCCCTTGACCAACAGTAAAGAATGCATATACACTTGATGGGACATAAATTCCCAGAAGCTTCCAATGAAATTTCATTAACTTTGTTTCACTGAAAGAAAATAAGTTGTGAAGAGGAGGAAAAATATCACGAATAGTAAGCTTAGAGTCCTGCTTCCAGGCTTAATCGTGAACCCTCTAAAACTCTGTCATATTGTACAAAATTACAGACGTAGTGTATTGAACCACGGAAATTGAGAGAGTGTTGACAAATATTTTTTCTACAGACACATTTTACAATCAGAAGTTCAAGGACAGGAATAGTAGGAAAAAAATCACCAGGAAACACAGAATATTTAGTGCGACTTTGCAGAAAATGTGGTGATGAGAATCTGATTTCTTTTACGATTGAATCTATTTTTATGGTAAAAATATATACATATTTTAAAAATAATATTTCAAAAAATTATTGTCTAATGTTTTCAATAAAATTTTTCGTATCTATTTAGATTTCAGTTTGGTCAAAACTGAAATCTAAAGATCAGATGGATGCAAAACAGGCCATCTCGAAAAGAAAAATTTAAATAATTGCCCCTGCTTCATGTCTCATTACCATAAATTATATACTGAATCACACTGCCGTAATTCCGTCGGGTTTCCCAGGCCCTGTATCCTGTTTTCATAGCAAAACGCACAGAAAATTACATTTCCTGTAATAGGAAACATTTGTTGTGCTGGTGTACAGAGTATTAAGTATTAAAAATATTATTATCAGATAAATCTCTTCTCGGCTGAGCATTTAAAGGAAGAAGATCAATGATGCTTGTACTTCCAAAGTATTTATGAAAATATTGGCTTTACCGTTCAAAATTACCTGAATTCGTCTGCATATTGGTATTAATATTTTTCCTTCTCATCGATAAACATTTACAAGAATTTTGAACCCATTATACAACTTCTGCTTCATCGAAATACTCGAGCAGTCTTATCACGATGTTATGTGAAAGTTTTCATATTTTTGCGAAGTTCATTTTTACACCATTTTTTAATTCAAGCCAACTTCCTGTTTACTTCAACATTTTAACTCCAGACTTCTAAATTCAAAAATATAGGATCAATTGTCTTATTCCTTTCAAAATTCGACTTATGATCTCTAACTGGTTCAACATCAACAATATCTTTATTTTCTTCAGTAATCGATTCTTAAAAAATTGATATTTCAGTTAAAGGCTTTTGTAGTCTTTCAATTTCATATTTTCAATTCGAATAACGATAAATTGTCTCGATCTATCTGTTCGATTTAGCGAACCAACACAGATACGTGAGCGCTCGCATTGGCTTGCGAGGCTCGACCTTCTGTTTTCTGAGATAACAAATGAGGAAAAATTCTTGAAATACCTGTGGTCAGCAAGTAAATGACCTTTAATGCAGCTACTGTGAATCTGGAAGTTTTTCGTTGAGGGTTTAATTTTCTGTAATAAATTATTGCTGCCTCCGGGCCTTGTAGGCCCAATGCGCGTTCTCCCGGGTTAAAAGAAGCAAGATGTTATGTAATGCTTCGACACTGTAGATATAAATATTAGTATTCTCAGGCATTATAAAAGTTCGAAATTTTTTTTTGAAAATGCTTAGATATATGGTGTCCAGTACAAGTACAATCAAAAAGATAAAAAAAAAACATTTCCAGGACATGACCTCGATTTAGAGATTACATATAATTTTTAGGGGATCGTTAATGAAAGCGGGTATAAATTTGATCCTACAATTTATTTATCAAAGAAAATCAAAGGATTAATAAGGAAATAATTGAAATTGTTAGGATTATACTAAATGAAACGGATCTGCCTCAATCATTAGGGGTTGAGTTAGTAAACATTGTTAATTATTCGAAAAATTGATTTTCCCTATAAATGTTTCAACAGGAAGACTCCTTTAAATTAATTAACAGTTCATAAAAATTAACGATAATGACAATAAATAATGTATTTCGTCAGTAATAACGAAAGAATAATCAATTTCTCCAAAAAGAATTATTATTACCAAGTTATATTATTCAGAATTTAATCTATCAAGGTTCGGAAAAAAATGCATATTTTATTAAATTACAACACATGATAAGCATTTTGAAATGCTGCAGAAATAGTACAAAAATAAAACAAAATTTTATTATTTCATATACAAAAGGTAAAATAATGTTTTAAAATATTACAAATTTGTAAATCATTGAAATCAGATTTGATGAATGATTTGAAAAAAACATTTTAAACTTGCTGTTCGTATATAGAGGTTCTTGAATAATAGGGATTTTGAAGTGATCATTGATTCTTTTGAGAGGATTTGAAGTAGTTAATTCCGATATCGCCAATTGGGGGCGCTGCTACCGTTTTTCACATGCCTCCGTTAATTATCTGTGCCTTTTCCTCCTTCGTTACATCAACAAGTCAAGATTATTAATTAACGTGAATCATCTTAAGAATGATACATTTTTGGCAAATACGGAAATATTGCGAAAAGTATTGTAGAAATGACGTTTTCATATAATATCCAATAGAAATGGTAATAACACTAATTTTCAATTACCAGTCCAGAAATAAAACTCCAGACCTTATATTAAAGGAAAAAAGTTACGACAAATAAAATTCTGCAATTGAAACATTTCAAAATTTTATATATAAATATTTTCTAAATTTAAATTGGTAATTAGAATTTTTCAGATTTTTTAAATCTTGAATCCTAACTATACAGAAGATGATTTCTCATTTTGACAGGAACCTTATTTTTTCCCGTCTGTAAAGCTATCTAACCTAAATACTTAATATTTTCCAAATATAAATAGAGAGTGTGCAAACGATCCGTACACATTTCAAGATATCATAAAATAAAAGCCGATATTCAAGTGGTGCACTTCATTCATATTGTTTGGCTTTTTTCTTGGCATACAAAAAATTTAGTAGAAAAACTTCCCTTCAAGCGGCACTATAAGGATCAACTTCCGAGAAGAAATGCAAATTACACTGTGATTAACAAACCTGCAGTACTCAACAATTCAATTCACAATTACTTTAGTTGCATCCAAGCATTTTATCAGGGTTCGGTTCCTGCCCGAAGCCACGGTATTTTCCACCAGTCTCTACTGCTGCCGCATTAAATTGTGCAAATGTTTCATCTTTTGCTCACAGAGTACGGCTTCTGGGAAAAATTCCGTCATCATCTTCTACATTCTAGTGCTTTCACATAATCATGTAATTATTACCGCTGATTAAAATTCTACTGCACTATAGTCTTCATAAAGGCAGTTGAAAACTATCGGGAGCATGTTTGTACTTGTCAAAGCAACATCGACGAAGACTAGGTGATAAAGCAGAAAGGTTGCTAGGTTGTGCAACAAGTACCAGAAAATTTAAAATTTCTAGGGCAAGAATAAGGAGCAATTTCAAATACAAACATGTGAAATTTTATGAGGGAAAATTTGTATATGTTACAGATGTCGCATTTAAATCTGAAGATGTATGTTGAAAACTAAGATAGATGGTCTCAAGTTCTATATGATGGTGACTCTAATTCAGATGCTTTTGAGTTAGAAATTGATGATTCCATAAATCTGGCAAAGTGAGAATCTCAGAAGGAGACACATGTAAAGGGGGTCAGTACAAAGAACGAAAGAATTCCACTGTTGTTTTCTAGAGAAAGGAATTAGACTTAGCTTAAACCACATAGAAAAATACTGAAAAATAAATATTTGTTTTTTAATACAAGAGATTATTATTTTAAAACTATGTCGGATATATTAAAACCTAGAACAATTACTGGAGAAATCAATCAAGATTGGCAGTGGAAGGGGAAAGAACAGTGTTAAAAGAGATAAGATTGATCCGCAACTTTTACCGACCCTATTGAAAAAGGAGAAGGAAATAAGCATACGACTTTTCGACCGCTGGGTCGTAGTCTAGCAGTATTTATGACGGGCCGTCTTGGCCGTCACGGCCCTCAGAGAGTTAAAGACAATTTATGAAATAATTTCGCAGGACATGGAATTGTCACTCATTTTTTAAGTACTAAAACATATGATGATATGTTATAACAATAGCTTTAATAAGTAAAATGAAGAAAGTTTAATCCAGTGAGAGTTTTGAAGAATCAGGTCTTTAGACAGATGTAAACAATCAATGATTTAAAAATTTTTTTATAGAATTATTATTTAAAAAAGAAAGCAGAATTAAAACTGGACAAGAAAAATTTTTTTATACAAAAATTAAAAAGAATAAAAGAATTTAATTGAAAAAAGAAATGAAATTAGAAAAATTACGACAATGTTTAAGATGCGCGCCATTGCAGCAGCATAACAAAAAACAGAGAACAATAGACAGATATACCAATAAAGCTTAAATTAAAAAAAAGAAAGTAACACAAGCAATCCTATAGTATTTGAAGTAAACGAAATTCATACAGCAAAAACAAGGAATCCATTCTAGTTCACTTTTTCAAGGGCTAGAAACTATTCGAAATGGTTTCAAAAGAATATTTAATAAGTTTTCTGAAGAAGCAGGCCTATTTTTCGCCAAGAAAAAGCTTCTCATAGCCCGAACTCCCCCAAAAAACAACCAGGAGCAAAACCATATGAACAAACGTCAAAAGAAAAATGAAAAAGCATTAAATACGCTAATAAGAGCAACAAAATACTAGCTATCAAGCTTAATAAATAAGCTTTCATAAGGTAAAAGACTTACCTCTTTAGAATCCAACCAGATAAAACTTGCCAGCGCTTTCGAGAAAAGCAAAACAATAAACACTACCCCTCCGTGGCGCCATCTATATTCCCAAAAGAGGAATAGAAAGGCAGAAAAAATAAAAGAAGGAAAGTAGAAGCCAAGACAGCAATCTCTTTGCCAGCATGGGAAGGAGACAAATTCAGAAGTATAAAGAGAGAAAAAAAAGCCCTTATTTTCCATTTTTTTAAAAATGTAAATTCCAGACTGTTTCTAAGGACAAAATCTTTGATGTTGTAAATGTTGCAAGGGAAATGGTTATCATTGAGAGTTTTTTAAAAAATATTGGAAATTTGACGTTTGTTCATACGGTTTTGCTCCTGGTTGTTTTTTTTGGGGAGTTCGGGCTATGAGAAGCTTTTTCTTGGCGAAAAATAGGCCTGCTTCTACAGAAAACTCCTTAAATATTCTTTTGAATCCATTTCGAATAGTTTCTAGCCCTTGAAAAAGTGAACTAGAATGGATTCCTTGTTTTTGCTGTATGAATTTCGTTTACTTCAAATACTATAGTATTGCTTGTATTACTTTCTTTTTTTAATTTAGGCTTTATTGGTATATCTGTCTTTAGACAGATATGTTGCTCTTTTGAAATGGCAAGTTCAGAAATCAAACTTTCGAAAGAAAAGCGAACCATTTTGATTTCTTGTTTTCGCGATTGTTGTAAGCAGATATCCTGAATTTTTGGCTTCATTGTACGAAATTCTTCGCATTTAGAAATGATTTGTATTGAACACAATGTTGTAAAATAATGCAATGATGAATACTTTGCTAAATACAATTACAAGTGTCTTATAAAATAAAATGTATCGATTCAGTAAGAACATTCATAAATTAATACGAAGGAGTGATAGTTGAAATATTATATATGGAAAAAGAAATGCAGAAATAAAGAGCAAAAAGAAAAAAATTAAAAAAATCATTGTAATTTTATTTTGTCTCGGTCAAGCAAATCTTAACACAACTGATAATAATTCAGTAAAACGGTATTGATTTTTTTATTTCATTACTTTTTCTCATAAAGCAAAACTGACTATTCTAAACTGGGCTTTACAGAAATATCTTCATCAGAAGTTGCATTTGAAAGCTACAAATTCTACGTAAATATAATAAAATCTGTAAATAAGCATTCCACGCCTTCTCACTGCACATATTCAAACAAAGTTACAACTGGAGGTCTGCATTAATCTGCTTATTTTGATACAAGCATTATAATTAGAGAATTAATGTGATATAAAATCTCAATAAAACCTTTTTACAGTCTGTAACATTCGCTAAAGCTTAGTAACAGCCAAAGAGGTATATAACACTGAAACTTGTGAATCAAGTCACTTTTTAATATATCTGGCAAAGTGCAGAAATATTATGCCTCTGAACGATTAAAATAAGAACTTAAATATGATGGACATTTTAAAATATCTCAGTAATTTCACAACAGAAACTAAACTTATACATTTTATGCACATACGAGCTCGTTCCGTAGGACAATGTCATCTCATTTGTGAATTACAGTTTGAAACGAGCATGTAAGAAAGTCAGCGTTCTCCAACCACGCCTCTTCATTTTCGTCATACACACTAATTGCGATCAACTTGACTAGCATTTGCCTATCCAGCCTTCATATAAAAAAAACTTTGGAAGACAAAGCCAATACTAATAAAATTTAGAAATTATTTCCTTACATGATAGTTCTTTTTATTTTTTAAGCGGTCCAAAAGTTGTAAATGCTCAAGAGGCAAGATAAATGAAACATTTTCCAAGATGGGAAGCAAAACATCACTTGCTACCCAAGAAGGCATACATTTTTGAAATATTATCTTTAAGATGCTCAAATTCAATTCAGTTCTTATTTACGACAATAAAACTCATTCATTTAGCTAACAAATAGTGCTTATCCTAAAATTGAAGAAAAGGGATATTATTGCTTTTTACTGGGTATTTCAAATGTTAAGTGCTTCAACTCTAATTTTCATTTACCAGCCCAGACACAGATGTCTGGCCTACCCTTAAAGTTAGGAAACTTATTTTGAATCATTCTGTATATATAAAGAAAAGAGGAAATCTATGACATTTTAATGAAAAGCGTTATAACAAGCTGATTTGTGTTGTTATCCTTCTTTTCATCATTTTTTCAACTTGAGTGCAATAGTTTTGATTTTTTTCCTTCGTTTTTACACTTAACGGGATACTTTTGAATTCTCTTAAGTAAGTATAAATCTGAAGATGTTTTAAAAACGTCTTTTGCGCGAATTATACAGGGTGCCCACTAAACTCCCTTACCACCCTTTTAAATACCGAATGGCTTCATCTATCTTCATAACAGTGGTGTCTAGGTATGGTAAAGTGGCTATACGCTACTGGATGAAACTTCTTACAGCTCCACTTGGTGAAAACCGGTGGAGTTAGTTTTATTATCTCTAAAAGGGTACGAGATAGAGGAAATAAGTTAATTACAAAGTTTTAGAGCATCATCGATTTAGTACAAAAAGACACCATACGGTCATAAACGCGAAAATCAGAACGCTTAAAATGCCCATTTGTTTGTTTGCAGCTTCCGAAACTGTTACGTCACGAAACTTGAACGAAAGGAGAAAAGATTATCTTTCAGACGAAAGACGAGAACCCAACCTGGCGCAGTGGTATCGCTTGTAATTTATAATCAATCTTATGATAACTAGATTTTTTCCTAAGAATGTTTTATCATGTGTCGGCTTAGAAAAGCGCGAACAAACAAATAAGTGTTTTAAGCATTCTTTTTTACCGTTCGTGGCCATAAGGTGTCTTTTTCTACTAAATCGATTATATAACTTTGTAATTCACTCTTTTCCTGTATCACGCACCGTTTTAGAGATAATAACGGCAACTCCACCGCGAATAATTTGAAGGATGCTTAATGAAGATATGCCTAGATGATTATAAAAGATATTATTGGGAACAGAGACTGAAATACTATTACGATTTAAAATCAAGAGTGTATAATCGTGAGCTGATTTCCTGCTTGTTGAGCAGCACTGTGGGCACTTATCATGAAAAAGTCCTCCGTCTGTTAAGACTTATCAGTCGTTCTTTCACTACCTATGCCGCCCTAAAAAATTTTATTTTATAGGCTTCAATTTCAAAAGATATAACCATTGCAGTTATCTATGTGAAATGAAGTAGAAATTTTATTTTTTTGTACATTATTCCAAATGAGAAATACTGGTAAGGAACAATCTATTGAAATAGGAATTAGTTGCGTTTTTTTCAATATTTTAACATAATACCGTCATTTTTCCGCTTTTCACTAAAAAGAGATACCAATTTGCGAAAAATTATTTTCCCCAAAATAATCGTCCCAGTAGTTTTATTTAAATAAAGTTGAACTGTGATCTTCGGAAATATGTCAGATAGTGTGTTAATTAAATAATTACCGCTTATTAGGTAAATACCTTATAGGAAGTGTACCTAATGCAATGGTTCTCATGACACGACTTCCGGAAAATTACCGCAGGATTTCACAGATCATGACCCTAGAACCCCAAAACACCCCTCGTTCAAAAGTTTATATATATATAACGCTTTGCCCATACTATTTTGTGAACACTATAACTTGAGTAATTTTTGTTAGATTTTGACTGGCTAGAGGATACGTTGTAGGGACGGTTAAAATGTCGGCCGAGTTCGTAGATGTGCTCTCCAGCTCACAGAAGGTGTAAATGGTGTGGTGGGGGTATAAATTTTCATTTCCCCTAATTTCCTTACGAATGTAGGTAGAAAGAAAATTCAGATAAGGCGAATCAACACGACACGTTATCATTACGAAAAACTTTTACATGGAATGTTTCTTTAGAGCTACAGTTGGTTAGAAGTTTTGACCTTGAAAGGGATTTTTTTCTTATTTCTTCGAGCAAAAGGAATCCACCTTTAAATTCCGGCTTGCAGACGAGGATCTTTTTTTAAACTATGAATTTTTTACTTACTTTACTTCACCTCAAAAAATTGATCGACATTTAAAACACACAATAAAACCAGTGAAAGCAATCATTCTTTAATGGAGTCAAATACTGACAGTGATAAGTTATTCTAAAGTATTATAAAGATAAACTGATTTGTGATTTGTTCATAAAAATATCTGTACGTTTAAGGAAATTGTTCTAAAGTATAGAATCAGAAAATTCATATTAGTAACATCATAGCACGGTGGTGAAGAATGAAGTTTAGAAATTTGATAGCTTACTACAGTTTCATTGTAAAATTCCAAAATGTTGAATATGCAGTAAATATTTTAAAAATTTCTAACAGAAAAGTAGCCATTTCTTTGATATGAGAGAAAATTCCCAAAAAAAGATAATTTTATTTATTAATTGATAAAAAAATATAGGGTCGTTAAAACAGCCAAATTTTATGGGTAGTTTAGGCACACGATAAACATTCAAAATCAAATAGGAACATGGGGGCGGAAACGCCATCTGGATACAGCGGATGGCATTTAAAATTACATAGTACTGGCCAAAATTGAGGATACTTTTTCAAATTTGATTATTTCTTTGGAAAAAGCACAAGATACTACAACAAGCTTTAGGGTTTTGAAACAAAAATGTACAAGAGAGATAAAAATCAATTGCAAAGCACAAAAATTGAACATAGACCCAAGAAAAAAACACCAAAAAACAGTTGAATGCATGAAGACAGAAATGTAGAACACAGAAAAATCTTAAAACTAATTTATATTCAAGCGTAAAGAAGTAAAAAAAAAATCAGATAATCTGTTTAAAAGTTGTAAACAATTCAAATTAAAAACAACAGGAGACATGCAATAAATATCAAGTTCATCAGAGAACCTGTTAAAAGTTCTGTGAAATTTGTACAAAGAGAATCTGTTAATATAAATAAATTTCGAATAAACATTTGGAAAATAATTTTGGTTCCTTAAAGATCTGATAGTCACAGCGAAATTTATAAAGCTCAGTATATCGTTAAAATCTATTGAACCATTAATGACTTTGTATAAGAAGACAACGCAAAAAACATTACTACTGGAACATAAACTAAGCATATTGAAGATATCAAGTAGATGTCAAGATCCTGCAAGAAAGATGCATTTTTATTGTAAAATAAATATTGCAAGAAGTTAGTTTCAACTCACTCAATAAATTCAATTTTATTCCGGTAATTGGGATCCAGATAATATTACAATATTCCAGATTGGATCGGACATGAACGAAGTGCAATACTCAGAAAACAAGTTCACTGGAAAATTCCTTAGTTTTGCGCTAAAGAATTCCAAACCTACGATGTGCCTTAGAGACCATGGAATCAATGTGCTGGAAAAATCAAGTTTAGTGTCAATGATGACCCCGAGCTCCGTTACTGAATTTGAGCGTGATAAAATAAGATTGTTAATTTTATAAACATGATTCAAAGGCTGAGTTTTTCGAGTAGGGGAAAGTCGGGTAAAATGGCGACTTTAAGCTTTGGAGATTTTTCCTGACCTCGATATTCGTTGCAGGAGGATTATTGTTTCGGCAAAATCTTTGTGCAACTCTTTACTTTAAAACGTTATTTTTTTAAAAACATTAATTTTACATTTGACACCCAAAAATTCCATTTTAGAAAAAAAAGTCAAGATTCAAACCTTAAGAAATGAAATGAATTTAAAAATCGAATCGCTATGGGCTTTGATTTTATCCCAGAGAAGTGGAATGGGTCAGAACGTGATCATAAAACATTGGAATCCCAATTCCGTTTTCCTTTTCTCACAGCAAATGACGCATTCTTCATTATCGAGATCCTCTGTGTCCAGATTGTCATCAGCGTCAAGGAAAGGAAATTCAATTGAATGAGTTGAGTCTTCAGATTCAGATGATTATAAGTCGAGGTGTCGCTTAGCTACTTTCTTCTGTTTTTGTAGAATTTTTAGCAGTTCTGTTTCGTTTAGTTTTATAAACTTCATGCATCTTCAACTGTCATAGTTTTCGTTTATCTTCTTTTTCTTTTTTTTACTGTGATGCTCAGTCTTCACTGGAGTGCCAGTGAGGTGCATGAAGAGGAAGTGGCAGTCAAGTGGCAGGACGAGATCATGAATTAGCGAGGAGGGACTAGTCATCTTACCCTCCAACCAATTTGTCATCTTTCCCGAATTCATCTTCTTATTTCAAAAAAAAAACTTTGAAAGACATGATATCATCAAAAAAATTAAAATAATACATAATTGAACACATTTTGATCAGCTCTTTACGAATATCACATATATAAATCAAAAATATTTACTCTCTGAAAGTTATTCCTTATAGGGTTATATTATTATAACATTTAAAAAAAATTAACGATACTGACAATAAATAATGTATTTCGACAGTAATAACTAAAGATTAATCAATTTCTTTACAAATCTTTTTTATAACCAAATCATATTATTCAGGAATTAATCTATCAAGGTTCCGGGAAAAAAAAATAATGAATATTTTGTCAAATAGTACCACATGAGCAGCATTTTGAAATGCTACAGCAACAGTACAAAATAAAAAAAAGATTTTATTATTTCATATACAAAAGCAAAAATAATATTTTAAAATATTACTAATCGGTAAATCAGATTTGATGAATGTTTTAAAAATTTTGTGTTTGAAAATTTTAAAACTTATTGTTCTTATATAGAGCATCTTGAATAATAGGTATTTTAAAGAGATCATCAATTTTTTTCCTGACGTAACTTGTCATAGTCCACAATTTATTAAATAAAAAATAAACGTATAAAGAATGTATACTATGCAAAAAAATACATTTATCCATACCAAAGATCCAACATGGCGTCATTTAGGTTGGGTTTCGTTGGAAATGAGAGGATTCATAGTAGTTAAGTTACCGATTTCCCCAAATGGGGACGCTGCTATCGTTTATCACACGCATGCGTAAATTCTCTGTGTCTTTTCCTCCTTAATTACATCAGCAAGTCAAGAATATTACCTAGCTTTAGTCGTCTTAGGAATGATACATTTTTAGCAAATATGGAGATAATACGAAAAGTATTGTAGAATTGACGTTTTCATATCACATCCGAAACAAATGGCAATAACACTAATTTTAATTCCCAGCCCGGAAATAAAACTCCAGGCCTTATATTAAAGAAAAGACCACTAAAACATCGAATCAACTCGCTTAAAATTTTAAAATTTTATATAGAAGTTTATACAATATTAAAAGTGGTAAATTTTTATTTTAAAAATTTTAATTCCTAACTTGCAAAAGATGATTTCTTTTCGACATGAATCTTATTTATTACCGTATGTAAAGCTGTCTAAATACTTAATTTTTTACAAATATGTATATAGAGTGTACAAAGAATCCGTAGACATTTCAAGAAACCATTAAATACAAGCCGTTTTTAAAGTGGGTAATTTTTTGCATATTCTCGTTCCACACTGGTCAATCTTCCATGGTAAGTACAAGATTAAAAGTAAGAATTTGAGAAGAGAAGTACTTTAGACCATGACTTTTGTTAGATAATTGCCTTTTTTTCGAAGTTTCCTATTGCTTATATTTAATGAATAAATTAGGAAACACATTAAGTATTGTTTATAATTTTCCTGTCATTATCTTATTACTCATAGAAGTGCTAATGATTTTCTATAAGATTTTTTGTTTCCTTTTGATTTAATAATCTTAGTACATCATTTATGGCTCAAAATATGCGGTTTTATTATGTTCGATAAATGTCTTTTTTTGTAGCTAGAGCGGGATGATGGAACAGCAACAGGATGACAAGGGCGATATAGGAATCATCACTCCACTCTTCAAAATTCATCGCCATACAAGAAACAATACATTCTGTTATAAATATCATAGATAAAATATTAGTTTCTTTGCTGACTCATATTCATTAGTAAACGCGAGTATTAACGGCCATTCGATTCAAGAACAGTGTTTTATTTTACTGAAATAATAAAGGCGAAATTAATTCTTAGTGTTATCCTTAAGAGTTTCGAAAAAATTCGAAACTATCCAAAACCGAATTTCAAACAGCTTATCAATCTCGGTGGAAGATGGCAGTTTTGGGTTTGTGAGCCTCAGGAACACGAAGCCGACACCCATTTCCGCCTCAAATCCAATTTAAATACGGACGTTTATGCTTAACATGGCTTAGTCAGTCAAACACTCCACCAGCATCTGCGGAGAAATGTTACCAATACGTTAAAAACTATAATCTTATGGTCGATGATTGATTATTTGAAAGCATGATTGTTGTTTTAGTTATCTTAAATTAAATTAATTAGGTATTAAATTTATAAGAGTTCCTAGTCCACTTATGAATTCAAACTTTTGATTGAGGCTTCACTGTTAATGTTGGTTGAAACATATTTCTTTTCAATAAATTTGTCACCGATTATTCAGCATATTTTCCTCGATTAATTCCTTCATTTCCTTACGAGGTGAGATAAATAGTATCGGAATTCATGATCTAAAATACGTAGAGTGTACACTCTTGCAAAATATCGATGTTGTACCCTCCTATGCATGCACCAAGTGTTGTAAGGCCGTAGCTCGCGCCACTTCTGTAGAGTAGACTTTCGAAAAGTTTACCTAATGTGCCCCTAACCAGGCCTTTCTACACTGTACAGTTTCCGATATTGGCTGACAGATTTAGCTCCTTGCTCCTGAATTTGCGTCATCCAATTTAGTTTTTTTTTATCTATTGTAACTCCCAGGTGTTTTAGAGATGTTGTTCTATTTATTGGTTGGGTGTTCCGTCTGACGATTGGTCAACTGGACAGTTAAAAATATTGTGATTTTTGTTTTAGGATATCGAAATGATTTTCGTCAGGCCAAATCTTAAAAGATTCTATTGCTAAATTAGTATACTGTCCCAGTTTCCGGTGAGTTCTCCCAATGATGTGAAAACAAAATCTTCGGCAAATGCCTGTAAGTGGATTTCATCAAGTCGGTCTGTTTTCACAATCTCATCTGCAAAAATAATGAGTTGGCTCACACGGAGTTACCCTTGTCATGCTAATTTAATTTTTGGAAGTCACAGCCACCACCTCCAATACAAGCTTGACACTGGCGCATCATGAAGAGACGCAGGTTCGGATTATGACACAGCCAATGTAGGCAACTGCCTAGGGGCGCCGCATCTTTGGAGGATCTCGAGATTTTTTTGCAGTATTTTCAGGGTAATCTAATTTTATGCCTTCATTTGATTTAGAAAACATGTACTGGAATACATTCAATTTAAAATCAGCTAGCGGTAAAATTTCATGGCATTATGCTTGTGGGTTTTTTACGTGTTTTCAAATTCGCAAGCAGATCAATGTCATGAAATGTTTTATTTATTTTGTAGTTTGTTGGCTGACTCACAAGTAAATAGCCTTTTCAACTTCGTATTTCAGTATTTAGAATATGCTTAAAAGATTTTGTGAAGTTTCTTTACCTTTTTAAATTAATTTTTTTTCATCCGCACGATGCTGAAAGCGTCTCCCTTTATGCGGATGCACAATTAAATGTTCTGTATTGTGGTTGTAGATCTCCAGCGATCTCTAAATACTTCGCTTTTGATTTTAATTGGCAAATTAGCTTTCACGTGGATTCAAGTCTGCATAACGACATCATCTTTTTTTTATTTCAAATTTATATGTAAGCAAAAGTCAAAGGGGAGACCGGTGGCGAACACCAGACACTTGCAGAGAGACACAGTGAGAAAACGGGCCAACTGACTCAAAGTTACCGAAGGATACCAGATTTTCTTGTGTGCGACGAGAAAGCACCAAACAAGTATACAATTATTGCGATATGATATTTACGTTAACCGTTTCCCTCTGAGTTTCATCCCCCTCATCATCTCTCTTTACTCGACCCCTTGTTGTTATTGTAAATTAATTTTAAAAGGAAACAAAACCATTAGAAATTAATTACTGATCTTAATTAAATCTTACATAAAATTTGCACTAAATAACATTAGGATTTGGAGATGAAGCGTCTCAGAATCCAAGCACTCCCTCTAACAAATCAAACCCCGTTTTGGTCTTGTATTTCATGGATTCACGTCGATCGTTTCCGATTCCTGTTACATCATTCGAAAGAACCCGTAGCGCATATTCTTTGATGCAGCAATGCAAAATATGGTGGTTCGGAATCCGCCTCATCGGGTGCCGTTCTCAGTGCAGGAGAATGGCGGCTCGACCATTCCACTGAGCCGTTATATGCAATTATACTTTACATACGTTAATTCAGAGGTTCCTAAACTGTGGTACGCGTTCCCATGGGAGAAAGCGGCAGACAAGTCAGGAATGCGTGAGAACGGCATCGTAATCGCGGGAAACAAAAAACTGACGGTATTAAAATAGAATTAAAAATTCCTGGTACCCCAATTTCATGCGAAACGAAAAATTTGTCCTAGTATAGTTGGTGGAAAGCCTATTCACGAAATAAGAAAAAGACAGGATTAAATTAAGACCTATTAATTGATTGATATTTCGTTGTCGTCAGCGCCGCCTACCATTAATTTTATAGCACGATCATGCATTTGGGACCAATGTCCCCGCAAATGCTGCACTCAAACTAGGCGCAACTATTCTTTCTGCCCATTTTCCTTTCTTTCAATTTTCGTTTAGAGTTATCCAGAAAACTCCGAAACCTTCTCAAAGCTTCTAGTTCTGAAGATTTTATTTAAAACATGTTTGAAAGTAGGAATGAATCATTGAACACCAGGATGAGTTATTCTTTTCTTTAATCATAAGCTGGCTTTCATTCAATTTTTTCAATGTTCCTTTGATTTGTTTTGGCGTTGAATTAACACTATCATAAAAATGGAGAAAAAATGCAGAATCAAAAATCTCTTTAACTTATCTAAGCCATTAACATTATTAATAAATACATTGCTAGGATGAGGGATGGTCATGACAACTGAGGGTACTCAAAAATAATATGATTAGGATTTTTGGTATAGTTTAGTTATATTATCAAAACTATACCAAACTAAGGCCCTTTTTGAAGCAAGACAAGGGCTCGTAATTTTGAACCCTGGTCAGATAACGAGGACGGCACCTGAGCTGGGACTAACTCTTCGCACTCACCAATGGGAGTACGTTTGACCCGCTGCGCATGATTTATCGTGCAACAGGTCCATTACACGAAGGATTTTCAGTGGAATCCGGTTTCCAGCCTGTAACACTTCGGCCCAAGAACTGACACCTGGCCTCCATGCTATCAATAACATGACTATAACATTTATGACTATAACATGGGAGTTTTGTTGGACAGAAAGATTGGGAAACACTGTTCCAGTTCGAATTACCACAACCTCTCATCATACTACCTCTGCGGAGATTTGAGAACTCCGAGATTCCTGCGAGGAAATTTTACGTGATCCACATCAGTGCCCTTCTAGGGTGCTATGATTGCGTTCCCACACATACATTGCTATGTAATTGCTACTCGACTTGGTGAAACCTTCCCCTTCCATAGATTGCACACGCATAATCAAATCACCCTGAAGATGCATTCTTATAATTTTAAATTATTTCTCGTTATTATTATTCTGGTAAATATATTTGTCTTTTAAAAAAAATTTAATTACAATTTTATTTAATTAAAAATTAAGCTAAATGTTGGCGATTTCCCTTAATAACTTCCGAAAATATTACAGCACAAAATTATTTTTACACCATCTAAAAATTAAAAAAAAATTATCTTTCGAATGATATTAATTAGGTTGTCTTAAGATTTTTAATAAATAATAATTTTAATAAATAGTTTTTGGCATAATTTATAATAATACTTTGAATTGTTTTAATGAAATTCGAACCGCTTTTATTATTTAAAGGAATATTTATTTGCGTGCTTCTCTTTCATTGTTGAAAGATAAGATAATATCCTATTGGGTTTACCTTCTTTCTTTATTTTATCAATTTTTATGTGAACTATGTAAAGAAAGTCCTCAAGTCATCTGTAAATATAGAAAGTAAATAAGGAAAGAATTCACTAAACCGAATGATTAAGGTTGATTTCATTTAATTCATTTTATCAGCATTTGTTTAGCCAATTAACATGATACACAACGTACCCAAGTAAAACGTACCACGCTATTTTCATGTTGAGATCAAATTTGTTAAATTAAAGTTCGCGTCGATACCTAAAATTAGATCTTTCATGACAGCAACAATTACTTGACTCCAATAGGGACTTTCATTTAGATAAGAGAGGAACATAATAAGCGGAAGTCCACGAAAAGAAAAGGGCTAAATTTTTACCACAATTCAAATTTAAAATTATTTTGTCAAGGGCATATGAATATCAAATTATGCAAAAGAGCTTCAGTTTAAAATATATTCCCTGCGAACATGCTGGTCGCTGAGGGTAGATAGTTATAAAGAATATACATAATATAAACAGCAGTTGAACGATTACTATTCGAAGACTCGAGATTAAAAAATGTAACTTTGTGAAAAAAACTTCATCACATTTGTTCATTTAATTTATTTCTCTTTGAAACCAGCAGAAATTCTACTCTCTGCAATGCCAAAATGCAAATATCTTTCTAAATAATTATGGTGTAAAGATTTTTTAATGGACTGGAATTTGAATATCTACTTTATATATCTGGCTTCCAAATTATAAAAGATAAATTATGCTATTTTTAGCACATGCTCAGTGAAAAAATTATTTACTACAAATGTTCACATTTCCTCTAATATTGAAAGTATTTACTTAATATTTTAATAGAATGCTTCGCTAACATGTTGTCACTTATTCTGTAAGTTTCATATAAATTTTTTCAAAACTCTGTATGTTATAAGCAAAAAACAAGCGAAAAAGTTTGAGGTTTTTAAGAAAACTGTTCTTTCTTCCAGAACACGCAAACTATTTTTTAAAAAAAAACATATGTAAGTATTTTGTACAGGAAACTAAACCTTTGTTGAATACTGCAAATAATTATCAGCTTTCTTTGAAACGTAGTGAGCCCAAATTGTTTTCTTCTTCATCACATTTGGTCGATCCCCTCGTCACCAGATCTTCACTGTAAAATGTGAGTTCCGACGATTCCACTTCCCTCGTCTTATTGTGTCAATGCCGAGAGGATTTGCTGCACTTCGCCGGTCAAAAAGAGATCCCACACGATATTAGGTGGTATTCCGTGAGTTTTCTCTTTTCTGTGTTTGAAGATTTGAATAGCCCAATTTTACATCATTTTAAACCATTTCATGGCTGCGACGGGGAAGAACCTCCTATCAACAGACACAGCTTGCTCGAATCGGTGTTGATTGACTTAAAATAATGAATGCGTTTGAATGTAGTCGTTGTCCACTCAGAAAGATATTCCCAAACTGTGGAATGTGTATGGGAAGAACCCCCAGGACTCTGAGTACAGCTGTTGTAACGCAGATGTAGACAATATTATGACAACTGAAGCAATACACATTTCACTCTTTTAAGGTAAAATCGACGTAGATGAATGACTTCCACCACAAACAAACAAAGATGCCAACAAGCGACTTGGAAATAATAGCTACAGGTAGCGTCCTTTTTCCTGTGTCATTTGTTTATCGGCCCCATTTTTAAAGCGTCTGCTTTTTTCACATCTCTTGGAGGTAGAAAAGTAAGTTTTGTCTTTCTCTTAGTTCTGCTATTTGTTATTAAAGGTCTATCTGGATTTCTTTCTTCTTTTTTCAATTTTCGCAATGCTTTGGGTCAAATGAGCTTCTGGTAAGTTTCTTGGTGAATTTTCTTGGCTTTTGTCAGAATCGCATACATAAAAGTATTCCTGTATTTTTTTATTTTGAATCTTCGTAGATAAGTGACGCCTTGATAAAGTTCATCTGGTGTATTCTTTAAACTTATTAATCCTTGTTCAATATTAATTTCTAAAGAATTTTTATGTTGTTAGGTGATTTTCGTAATTTCAATGTTTTCTTGGTTGCTTGCTGCATTTTGCGAGCTCCAGATGCTTTGTTATTATCTTTTTTTAATTTTATTTATTTTCATTTGTGCTTTAACGTTTAATTTTATTATTTTGTTTATTTCTAGCTACTGGAACATCACAAGACCTTATTTACAGAGGTATATTCGAAATAAACTAACTGCAAGAAGTATAATAAAGATTGTAGTGTTTTTTAATAAAGAGAGTATAACGGGGAGAAGTTTGTATTCTATACAGCTTTCAATGAATCATAAAGCTCAGAAAGAGAAGTTAATTTAATGCGAAATGTTAAAAAATGCTAAAGTAAGAATTTTGAAAATAAGCAGATGTTATTTATTACTAAACGTGATGCCAAATTAATTGATGCATCGTTTCTTTAATTTTGTTTTCTTTCACCTTTTTTCATCAGGAAAAATTTTGTTTCCTCATTCTTTGTTATTTTAAATCATACATAAATGGACAGTTTAGACAAATTATTCCCCAAAAAAGTTTCAAACTGAATATTGATCTACAAAAATCACACTTCTCTAATTAGAAATTGACGTGACCATGAAAAAATTGAATTTACCCAAAAATTCAAATTAAGAAAAATTAGTTCTAAAAACAAGTACAGCAAGGGAGAACGACAATTTTTATATTAAAAACATCATAAAGGAAATATTTCTAATGTGTAACGGCAGTTAATTCTTAATTAATAAATAAACAGTAAATATTTATAATGAATGAAAAATAATACAATCCTTTGCGTAGGAAGGTTGCCATGGGTTGTGTAATACTGCATGGTAGGGATTTTCGCTAGTTCTAAACAAAATTTAGTAGAAGAATTTAATAGTGGTTGGTGATAAAACAAGAAAATCCTTTATACAAGTAATTACTTTAAAAAAATTATAACTTAAAGGGAATAAAAAAGTTCCTAAAGAATAACATGATTTTTTGAATTAAAAATATTTCTTTCTTTTATTTAAAAAGAAACATCTTTTTTATACTGACAATCAAATAATCTACAAATTAGTAAATTAGTTTCCTTTATTGGCGAAACTCGTGAATTTGAAGCTTATTTAAAAGTGAGAGAAACGAAATATCGTATTCTATTCTTATAATTTTATGAACATTTCTTTCTTAGCTACTGGAAGATAACTATCAAAACTAAAATTAATGGATTTGCTGTAAGAAGGATGATTCTACGTCCAGGGAGTGTACTGTCTTGGACTTATAGCTATATTTTTAAATGAAAGTACTATAACAATATTAAGAAGAATTTAAAGAATTTTTGAAAAGTTCATGTACTTAAGAATTTTGAATTTTCTAATATTTCGAACGGTTTTCACAAAACTTTAAAAATTGAATTTCAGCTGTAAAGCTTGAAAACCTCCAACCAAAAAATCTTTCAAGAGTCAGTATCATTTCCCAATTTTTTCCCCTCTTTGAAAAAAATTGCAATTTTTTTAAAAATAGGAATTTTGCATATTTTTTAGTTTATTATTTGTTTAAGTCATTAATGTGTACTCTTTTTGTTATATGTAGAGGAAAGTTAATTTAGCTTTATTAAGCTATATAGTTCCTAAAAACAACTGTGTGAAAATTTTACTCAATTGCAATTAAGCAGCCTAAAATAGTATGAAAAGTATTATTGCAAGAGTTATATTTAAATAACAATAACTTATTTGAAGGAATATCTATCTTAACTATTTAATCTCATTTCACATTATTGGTTTTATACTTAAATCCCACTTTAAAATTGCGCCACGTTGTTGGCCTACCTTGTAAAATAAAGACACCAGCTTTGTGGGCTGCTGTATGAAGAAATTTTTGGGATGAAAAAAAATCATACACCTTCCAGCGGGCGTGCCTCTGAAAGTTTGCGACACACGGGGTTTTTCGTACCCTGTTCTCAAATTCGAAGTCAAAACTGTCTGAAGATCATTGTTATTCCTTCATGCAACCCTTATCTTCAGGATTAAATGGGTTTATCCGAGTTTCAAGTTTATATACTATTTTATGCTTCTGTCGTAAAATTTTTCCCCAGCGCCCGCTCGTGATATTAGATAATTTTTTCACATCTTAACGTTTCAGTTTGTTAATTATATATCCGATGCGCATATCGACGATTTTAAATTTCATTTTACATTCGCAAAAAATATTTAATATGTAATAAGCCTAATAATAATCCACCAAGAATTTTCTTGAAAAACCTAGTTCTCAATCTTATGAAAAGACACCTCACCACTCGAGCCCCAGAAATTTGATCATCGCCATATGACATTACCATGTCTTTATGTGTAAATTATACATCACAGCCTGAAAAAGTAAGTGAACAGCAACCATCAATGA
>BGPR01020664.1:6952-27587 GCA_013235015.1 Araneus ventricosus | reverse complement strand
TTATGAGAGGTTATTAAAATAACTGAAAAATTTCCAATATTTAAAATTCTTATTTTCCCTTCTTGTATATAAAATAATGATATTTTGTTTCATTTTTGTGCAATTCCTGAAGCATTTTAAAATGCTTATCATATCGAATAAACTGACAAAAATGTTCATGCATGATGATAGAAATTGAAATTAATGTTTACATCGTTGTCATGACGATAGGGAAACACTCGCATCACATTGACGTAGTCCGATTAGTTTACACTGTCGCACATTGGTGGCGTGCTGTCTATGTGAAGTGCAATGTTAAAAAAAAGTTGCCATTAGTGTCTATGGGAGTGAGACCTCTGTATCTCTTTCTCTGCACGCTGCATTATCATATACTCGCACGTTATCTGAATTTCATGGAATTAGAATTCTGATTTTTGTAGAGTTGATATTAAAATGTCTGCGTGTGTTAATACATAATACATACTGCGTGTATGAAATTAAATAAGAGTATTTTGCGGTTTAAGAGGAAGACATGAATGTGGGCGGAGCCTCGGGTAAAATGGCTAGTATCAAATAAAGTGTAGCATCCTTACGTTCGTTAGTAACTCAGATCTAAAAATAAAACCTCTAGACTAGCAATAGCATGTTATACAAATGGTGGAAGAAAGCATTTAAATAAAACATCAACAAACAATCCCAATACTTTATTTTATTTAATTTTCCATTATAATTTCATAAACACAGTGTATATTATTTCATATACTTTTAAATGTCATATATTCTACTGTCATATACAGAGAAGTGAAGCAATGCAGTATGTACAGTAGCAGCATTTAATACAACAAAATAAAACAAAAAGAATCAATAAAGTTAAAAATGCATTTAAATACATGGAATACACAGGAAATGTAAGAAGACGAGTGTATTTATGGGACGCAATTTAGGAACGGTTAAAACTGGAAGGGAGTCATTTGATTTGACTATAAATCAATTTTGATTGCTTTATCTCATGCAGTTCTAATTCAATATGTGTTTAGTGGATCACCTTTCAAGAAAATAACTATTTCAGTGATTTCCTATGAAGTACTTAAACTTCAGCATTCAAAATATATCTAGCTTTTATCAAGTAATATGTAATTAAGTAACATTTTCAGTTCGATTTACCAATTTTGGCAAGTGCTTTCAGTAAAGTTCAGCTTATAAATGCAAAATATAAAGCGAACTAAATACTATTATTTTTAAAGAAAAAAAAGAAATTAAAAATCAAATGGTCCTTAGTTTTGGGTAACGTTTTTCTCACCTTTAGGCGAACGCATGCAAAAGAAATAGCAAATGAGTGAAATTCATTTGTCATGACGATAGGGAAACACTCGCATCACATTGACGTAGTCCGATTAGTTCACACTGTCGCACATTGGTGGCGTACTGTCTATGTGAAGTTCAATGTTAAAAAAAGTTGCATGACATTAAATAAGCGAAATAACTACTGACTCTCTTCATCATTTGTAATAGATGAATGGGCAAATTTGCTTAGCAATCATTAATTAGGCACAATGACTCAAGAAAGTTTAAGTAAAAGTGTGTGATAAAAATAAACTTATAATTGGAATTTTAATTTGCAAGCACAGTAAACCACCGTTTTCATGTTTCTCATTTATACGTTGTTTACATTTATACGTCGTTCCATCACGGTCCCTATTCATTCGTATGCATTGTAATTCGTTTCGATAATGTGTCTTTTCATTTTCATTTTTATACCTCGTTTTACGTCTGTTCCTTGAAAGATGTATAAACGGTGCTTTAATGTATTTCAATAATCATTCCCATTGTTTAATTCTTTCAGATTATGGAGCTCTAATGAACTAGTTCTTCCCAATTATTATTCACTGATTAGTTATATTTCAATTGTTCAATTACTGATATTATACATAAATATGCAGTTATCATGTGAAAGTAAAAAATCATGAATATATGAACATAACATTAATTTCCAAGCAAAACCATCTATGCAGATAATCATTAAACGTTCGAGTAAAAAATTAATATAGTTAATCATATAAAATAATTTTCCCTATTAATTTTCATAACGTTACAGGATTAATTGTTTTTATTAGTTAGTTTATGATGTATATGAAATTGATTGGGTTTATACCAAATCATGCAATGAAATGTATTTTTTATGAACATGAATATATGTACAGAAATGTCTACACAAATAATCTCATGCATCGAAAATAAAAGAAAAAATAATTGTCTACGGATAGAAAATAACATTTTGAGCGTACATTAACAAAATATGTTTTATACAGATAAGTGGAAATTGCAATACCTGATAACAGAAATATATTTGGTTATATTTTTTATGCTTTATGACATATATGGAGAGGAGTAAGTAAAATAACATAAAATATTATAATAAAAAACAACGTAATTCAATAAGTACAATATCGTAAGACACCAGAAACGATAATGCCAGTGTAACGATGTTGATTAAAAATGTAAAAGAAATTCGCCAATGCCTTACTACATTGTTTTTGTTAAAATGTCATTCTGTAAATTCATACTGAATAGTTCTGAATATTTTTTTTCTATTTTAGATAGATACTAATGAGAATTTCTTAATTTTCTTTAAAAAAATTCCGAGAAAATTCCAAATTTTGAATTTATTGCTTTTATGTAAAATAAAAATACAAATACATTTTAAAGGAATAAAGAATAGCGATTAAATTAACAATTTAAAAGTTTCAAATTATTTTAAAGAATAATTTTATTTCATTTATTCGTTTCAACAAGATTTTTCAGAATTATTTTACCAGGTAATGAATATGGATTCGATCCAGGTATGAAATTGTGTTTTTCTAACTACAGGTTGAGGTTAGTTAAATTTGGTGAAGTTATTTTATTTTATATACTTCTAATAAACTCTCAGTTAAAAGAAATAGGAAAAATTGTTTGGTCAGTATTTGCATCTACATTGAAATATAATGGCTATGGACATAGAGGAATCTCTAGTGTCTGAAATTAACATAAATTAATAGCAGCCTTGAAGGCTGTATATATTAAAATTAATATAACTCCATAGTTGAAAGTCTATTTGTTTGCTTTCAAATCAAATTTGCTTTACGCCACAGAATAGGAGAATCAGAGGTCTCACTCCGCAATTAGATCAGCGCCCCCACTCGCCAACAAAGAGAACTAACCACTTCGATACCAGCGCCGTTTCAAACGGAACACCAAGGTCGCCGCCGTGTTCGATGTCGATCTTCATAAGAACAGATAAGTTTAATACATGTTTCCTAACTTATATCAAAGTAGATTTAAGTAAATCAAAAAATTTGTAACATTTAGTTCCACTTTTATAAATAAAATAACGAAGTTTAGTTCTTTTCACGATGACGTATTCTGGTTAATTCCTTTGTTGGCCACAAATGGCGTACTGTCTATGGGAAGTGCAATGTTAAAAAGTTGCCATTAGGGTCTATGGGAGTGAGGCATCTGATTCTTTTTAAATAAAATTTTTAGTAAGTATTATGACATTTTATGAAGTAAATTCTTGTGAATCAATATACTGAAATAAGGGAGAAGGTTTCTCACGTAATGTATTTTAACTATTTCAAATTTGAAAGACATATCTAAGAATTTACAAATATTATACATTGCAAATGAGTTACGTACAAGTGAAACGATAATTTACATGACATCGTATGGAAGAAAAGTAATCTAGGCGGTTTATAATTAGGTGTCACAAACAAACATTAAATATTCCTATATAGGATAAATAATTTAGTCAATTCATCCTCCGGGAAAACTGGATGAATAATTGTCATGATTCGCAAGATAATTACGATAATTATAAATCACTATGGGGAGAGGAAATTTCATACTTATACTTAAAGGTCATTTGTTTTTTCCCAAAAAATAAAAAAAAAATGTTGGTGTAGTTAAAATCTAAATGTTGCTGACAGTTTATTCCTTCATGTAGCATCGTTCTCTTCTAGCCTAATCTTTGTAGCACCATTTTTCAAACTAAATACCTTTCTTAAACTATACCTTACATGTCAAGCTCTTACTTCTAGGCAAGGATTAGCAGAATTCGATTTATCTAGTCTGGAATGCTTTCTCATGTAACTAAGAATGATTAAACTAATCTTCTCGTAAAATCTCGCTTTTAGCGTTCATAAAATAAACTTTCCTATCACTCATTCTTAAGTTTGCCTTCATATTCTTACCTATGTACAGTTACTTGCTATTTATGAAGTCAACATTTAGATAGAATTATGTCATATTTTGTTTAGGTAAACAAATTGTAAGATAATACAAATATTTGCAAATTGAAATAATTTATTATACTTTTTTTTCACTTTCATCTATTAATAGTATTAGGTAACTTAGAATGCTAACAATAAAGTAACTCGTTAATTAAAAGGAAATGCTGGGATTTCTCGAAATTATGAGCAGTAGTGGGCTAAGTATGGATTTTATTTGATGTTTTAAATAAATTTTTAGATAGAGGTAGAATGAGGAATAAAATACACGAATTCAAGGAAATTTGTTATAGATCAAGAAAGCAATTATTAATTTGATATTATTATTCTAAATCGAATCTTTAATCCTTCCAAAATAAATCATACGACTATGAAATTAATATAAATAATGTTAGAATCTGTTAATGCTTTAATTTATTAGAGTAAGTTTATTTATCATTCAATCCCATTTCATATTTTTTTAAGAATGAAATTCGTTGTGATTAATAAAGTAGTTAAATATTTTGTAGCATTACTTTAATTATATTTCAATAAGGATCGCAAGAAACAACCCTTGTTATGCTTTTTAAACTTTAATTTCTTTTCCTGTACAGGCTGTATTAACTTATAAAAGCCAGCATAAAATTTATTATTTAAATAGAAATGGAAACTTTGCATATACTGAAAATAAAAAATAATTAATTATAAGGGATTATAAATCAAGTGAAAGGTCTTCATATTAATATGATACAATAAATGACACAACTAAAAATATGATTCACTTCTGAAGTTCATAGGGATTGGTATAAAACTGGATATCTTGATTCTGTGCACAAAGTTGAGTACGTTGAGTCGATTCTCAAAGTGGGAGTAAGTTTCTTTTAAACTCACGTACACAGTATTTTTTTTGCTTAAGAACTTAACTATTTTAACTTGAAATGTATTCGAAACGTTTCTTGTGGGCAGACTCCAGGTTATAAAGCTGCATAGTTTCGATATTTCGATGAATTCAACGTTCATTTTTTTCCAAAATTCATCGTTTGAAATGTCACACATCCTTTTATTAAATGTACGTGGTGTTAAATCGAGCTTCATAGTTATTCTGATTTATTTTCTAACATAAATACTAAATCATTTGCTTTTGTTTGTGCAACAAACAGTTTGTAAGAGTAAAAATCATGCAGGTCTTGCACATTTATACATTGTATAACACATGACACTGAAGATTCCGAACGACACGAAAGAAATTACAGAGCTCCAAATTGTTTATTTTGCCAAATGGCTTGTAGAAATCACTCACGATTTTTATAGTTATAAACAGCATTTTCTTTCATAAGAGATAGTACGAACGGTTCGTGAAGCCAGCATTCACGAAGATAAACTATGAACCATGCTGGCTTGCATGATTTAAAGTAATATTGAAAGTTGAAAGAAAGATCCTGATGCGAAATGCGGATTGATTTGCATCGTGAATTTTCATTGGATCTGTTTCGACAAATCAAGCAGTCAGTATTAGCTTGCTGTTTAGTTTTTAATGCGTTTGTCCAAATCTTGATTTAATTGCCTGATCGTCCTTCAATGATGATTGGAGCCGAAAGCTCAGTAGTACCGTAAACGGTCCACAGATGGCTCTGTCACCTTGAAACGATTGCTGTAAGCAGAAGGAAGAGCAGGAAAGAGAAGTTTGGACTGGACGATGAAGACGTTGAGATGTTGGCATCGTGTTGAATTGCAGCAGGTCTTTCTCCTAATAAAAATATGAAGAAACGATATAAATTTACAGGAGAAGGAATAAAATTGGTTCAATAAATTAAAAAAATTTGCATCAAATTTAAATGGAAGAAAAACATAATGGTAAAAACCATATTCTTACATCCAAGCAGTCCAAGAGATATTGTAGATATTTTTATTGAAAATAATGTAATAGTTTAAAAAATTAACTCTTTTTCTGAACCACACATATGCTAATCAGAGCACCTTTAAGCACAGTTTTGCAAAAAGAAAATTTAACACATTATTGCATCGCAATAATATAATTAAATTATCATTTAAGAATTCAGTCCTGATTGTTGTATTAAGAACCTGCTACTAAAGGTATTAAACAATCGACATTGTTTAACTAATTATATCTGAAAGTTCAGTTACGTAAATGGTTTTTACAAATAACAAGACAAAAAAATAACGCTCAGATTATCAATTATTATAGTCATAGGAAATCTTGCCTAAAGGTATTAATATGCTTCGTAATATCATTATTAATTTTACTTCCTAGATCTTGACTTATCGTTCAGTTTAAATTAATTCACAATTAAAAATAATGCTAGCAGTTGATAATAATACTTCTTATGCAAATAAATTATCGAATCTTGGATAAAATAATATGTTGAACAAAATTTTTAAGAAGTCATAATGGAAAAATCATGGACTTATTAACAAAAATTTAAATAATTTATTACAAATTCTTCGCTATTTCTACGAAGACAAAAAAATACTCCTTATGAATTTATTAAAGCAAATGAAATTTAATATTAGCAGTAGCTAAAGCACAGAAGAGAAACCATTCATCCAAATAATTAATTTCTGCTTCCATGATATGCATTTTACTTATTTGTTGAATAAAAATTTTAAAGGTTTGTCGCGGTTGGAAAAAAGAGCTGGTAAAAATAATATTAGTAACTATAAAAAAAGCCAATCTGTTAGAAGATTAATTTTTTAAATGTCGTTCGTGATTTATTGCTCAAGTGAATCGAAACACAAAGCACTCGAAATGTTAAAGGGTGATTAATCTATTTGATATTTATAAGCTTCATATTAACTATAAAGAAGTTAAAGTAAAAATTCATTATTTTAACTTCCCAGTTAGTATAAGCTATGAAATATCTGGAGATGTCTAGTCCAAGCAGGATGCTTTACCGTACACATAAAATTTAGTTAAAGAAAATAATTCCACCCAACTCTTGAAACAGAGCGCAATGTTCTATTTTAAAAGGGAACTCCTTTCGGTTACCCTTATAAATTGGAAATAACGTAATGCATTGAATTTCTAATACTTACTAATTCAACAAAATTATTAAAAATGACGTAAACCAAATAGTAAGATTCAACGAAGAAAAAAATGAAATTTACTGACTCAAGTACCAAAAATAGCATTTCACATGTTTGTAAGAAATGTTTTTCTGCATTGGAAAGACAACACTAGTAGATCTCCCGCGGAACGATATCATATATTAAACAATGGTATACTTTAAAAAAAATACTTCAGCATGCTGTAAAACATAAGCACTTCAAAAGACTAATGCTTATTACTAATTTCCTTATGATGCACATACTTACTACCAATACTTTAAAACGCCAGGAAATAAGCAGTAACATTCAGAAAATAGAACAAAGGGAGGTTAGTAGCACAAAGAACACATTAGAGAAGGAAAAAGAAGTTAGTAAACCGGACAAGTACCATAAGTACCGTTTAAGACGTAAACAGGAATACTGGTTGCTTGTGTATTGGAAGGACAGCACGTATAGTTTCCAGAGTCCTCTGCCGTCGCATCTTTTATAAACAATCTACTTGTCGTAGAATCTTCAGAGCTTTTATACATGGTGATCTCACCGCGGGAAGAGTCGTAGTTGATCATTCGGTCGTCATGGTACCAGAAAACGAAAACTGGAGGCTCTGGACTCTGAGTGATGACACAAGTCAGATTGATCGAACTCCCTGTTTTCAGAAAGAGTGGGTGAGGTCCTAGGATACTGGCCTTGGCAACTGAAAAGTATACAAAAGTCATTATGTCTTCTTTGTTAATACATATAATAACGTTTGTTTAATAAGAAATTGTGGAGTCGGAGTTAACCCTCTCACACCGAGCAGGACGGTCCTGGGCGGCGGTCTAAAAATTTCTCCATAAAAGCGACAAAGGTCGGCCTGAGGCAGTTAGCTTCTTTTGAGGGGAGGGGAGGTTCTGAGATCGCTTAGAAGATAAGCACAGCAGAGTGTCCAATTATCCTTGCCAACCACAGGCCATTTCCGTGCGCCTTAAGGGAAGGTTATAGCAGGTGGTGGGGTAAATTATAACCCAGGTTGGGAGAGTCCAATTCATGTCGTACCATCTTAAAAAGTCCCGGTTTTAAAGGCTAGAAGAAAAAAGTCGCCTCGGGATTAAAGAGTTAAAGTGGATGTTTTGTCCATTTCAAACTAACACTACCTTGGAAGTGTAGATATGCTCTACAGTAGAACCCGCGAAATCGAAATTCCGGATAATTGGAACATTTGTTTTAATTTTCAGAAAACCTTTTACTGAAAAATGAAGAAAAAATAACGATTTTGAATCAGAAACAAAGCTAATGTTTAATACTATCTTAAAAGATGTATTCGAATTGGTTTTTAAGAATAACTACAGCAACTTAATTTGTAGAAACAAACTAAGATATCTTCATTTTACCTTGAACTTGTTTGCCACTGTACCGCGCGAATCGCTGCTTGCTATTTCCGTACGCCTTCACAGAGCACCGACAGTCAATACTCTACTGCATTTGGATCATATATATCTAGAATATTTTACCGAATTTCCCGGAATCCGAACAAAGGTCAGCCCAAATTAGTTTGGATTCCCAGGATTCTACTGTATTTGTTGTGTAACAACGATTCAAGTCCATAGTTCAATTGATATTCACCAGCCAGCAAAGGCGATTAGAAGTCTATTGCTGATTTAAATGCAGCTGATCAACTTTGAGGTCTGCTTTCTCAAAAATGAATCTCATAGATATGGTCAACATTAACTCTAAACCCTTCATATAAATCGTTGCAAAATGCTTTTGACAATATTTGTTCAATTTATATTTTTACATGCATTTATTTTATTTTTATTTCAAACTCTGAGCTTGTTTTTGAACTGTTTGTATTTATAGGTTAGCTGTTTCGTATATTAAGAAGCGGCCTATAAAGAGTGCAGTTCATTTTCAGCCATACAGGCAAGATAAACCTTTGGTGGAAAGATCTTTTGAATCTTGCTGAAGTTTCGATTGAAGGAAATGTTTCAAGATTTTGTAATGAATAACGCCCCAACTCCTCATCAAACTATATATTAAGTTTCCAGATAATACTGAAGCACAGTCCCTGCACAGTTTTCTCAGTACTTCTAGAACTTTCTGCACATGCACTATGAAACATTATAACTAGGCGCCTTTTATAGTTCGGCCAGTTTCGCAGCAATAAAAAGACCTGGCTGTTGAAGATTTCTATAAGAAATCCTATGAAATGTGTTGAAGTTTCTAATTCATATGATTGTGACTATTCTTTATCACATGACTGCAAACATTTACATGCAACAAACTTATCTTCGCCTGTTTCTACCGTTGTCTTCGATTTTGGAAGAAACTGTGTTACATTATTTCGAATTGACCTATTATGCTCTATAAAAACTTATTCAATTTAAACCTCCGATCTTCGAAAGATTATTTTAGAATATAAGGATATTGACATAAGAAAACTTTACAGATGTTTTCAGATTTCAGTTTAATACGCTGTATAATTCCAAACGCAGATATTCTATTAGTGTAAATGAAATTCCGATCGTAGTGAAAAGTGTAAATGTGGTGAGAAAATTTCTTAAATGACTTCTTTTCGAAATTATTATGTGGCTTCGTTAAAAAATGTATATATCTACTCAAGTAAAGACTATCAACACCCACAACCTCCACTTCAAATTCATCCTGCAGACTTCAACTTAGAAAATAGGATCTCAAATGAAGGCCAACCTCTTACATCGCCTACAAGAATATATACAGATGGCTCCAAATTGGATGGCGTGTGCTTTTTGTGTCTTCGAGGGAAGTAATCAGACATTTTAGTGGTTGGTAAAACTTCAGTCATTCAACTCAATATTCCAAGCTGAAATTTTTGCAATCAACAAATCGACAGAATGGGCAAACACCAATAAAATACAAGCATCTATTTTGAGTGATAGTCAATCAGGACTTAATGTACTATCATTTTCTAAATCAAAAACAAAATTAATACAGGAAACACAAATGGCTTTACTTAGTAATCCCTCTCTAAATATAGGGTGGGTCGAAGCTCACGTTGGCGTTCATGGTAACGAAACAGCGGACAATTTAGCAAAACAAGCAACAATAAAAGGCGAAATTCATTACCTCCCAGAACCTAAAAGCCATCTTAAAAATCTCCTTCATAGAGTCTCAATTAACCCTTTGAGGCACAAGGCATTAATTATTTTGAAATATGATGAAAAAAATCATGAATGGGTTTAGTTTATTGTTTAGACATAGAATCTACAAAACATTTTTTTAAAAAAAACTTACTTTATTCAAAAGGTGGCCTTCCCCCTTTGGGGTCACTCCTCACATGAGAAACCCCTTAGATACAGCTACCTTTATACACTCAAAAATATTGTAGAATCTTACAGAAAATCATAAATTAAAACTTCAATAATATTGGAGAAAAAATTTCGAGTTAATTTTCTAAAATTGTAAACGTCTAGAAAAAAATTCTTATCTCTGAGTTAAGGAATTTTCCGAACTTTATCTCTAAAAATTCCTATTCCGAAACGAAATTTCATAAGACTGCTATATACATTCTAAAAGGAGTATTATTAGTCCTATACTAAACCTATTATTTTCCAATTATTGTTTAATTTAACGGTTGAGAAGCGAGTGAAATTAGGTGTGCCATCAGCTGGCACACGGCGCCGCAAAGGGTTAATAAGTGGCAAGCATGGGCCACATGAGATACAGCTGGAACAATCTACAGCATCATTCCAAAAGTAACAGCAAATACAGTGCCATGGACGAGGGAATCTATCCTTTTTGCAACAGGACATGGTCTATTTCCCATCTACCTCCACAGGTTCAAGCTCCATCATTCCGATCTTTGCGCCTGTGGAGAAGTTGGTACAACATTTCACTACGCAACGACCTTCTATCTAACAACATCATATCACTTTACTAAACCAAGTGAAAACCTAACTTCCATCTGGTGGAGAAATATTTTTAACAACGAGCTTCCATGACTCAAAATCATCAAATTAGTCTCTTTCTTAATAAAAAATGAAAACTTGATAAAATCTCAATGCGAACAAAATGATACATCTGGCCTAGACTCTTCCTCGGATTCAGAAACTTTTTCTCCTTCAACAAGACAAACAAGGTCTCAAACCTCCATGATCCAGCAAGAATAAATGAACAAAGTTTTTACTTTTCCACTTCTTTTCTTATAAAAAGACATTTTAAATTTTAATTTTAGCTTAGTAATACGTTCGTGCAATCGCTTTGTAAATAATAATTTAGTAAACAATTGCAGCAACAGCCTCAACTTCTGTTGCGAGGCTGAAACTGTTAACCAACAATGTCTTACGTGTGTTTTTAGTTATATAAGTTTGTAATTTTTTAAGCCTTTCTTTCAATAAAGGTTCACGTATCCTGGCAATAAGGAGCAATCCCGGCTCCAAGTTCGGGGTATACTGTGTTGTAAAAGTACGACTGAACGCTAATACATTCTCTACGGATTGAGCGGAACTACCTGGACAGTGTTTTTCTGATCAGATTCATTGTCAGCGGTGGGGCAGTCGCTTGACCTCTGAGATCTTTTTCGATATTTTTTTCGCTGGAGACAACTAAAAACGCGTCATTTAAGAGACGTCTGTCAAGAAACCAGAGGATTTTATTTACCAAATTAGCGTCGCAACTGTAAACTTTCGTGAAATGCTATGAATCGTCTAACATGCACGTGATTCCCTCCCAAGCCGATGTATTACAGCTGGTGGGCGAACATTTGAGCAATTGTGGTATGGATTTCGATATTAAAGATAGATTTTTTGTCTTTAATTATTCATCTTTACTGTGTTCCGGGCCCGCCAAGAGCGAGTGTCAAAGGGAGACCTGACATTGGGGAGGCGCCCGCCATCCAATATAAGGAAATGTATATATTTCTCGTTTTTAAGTGAAAGTGTTGGGTGTGTGTGAAACCTCCATTCAAGTATTTAGCCCCGGGCCCCTGCTCGGCTGTCGGCTGACCTGCTGTGATCTCCATTTTCACCATATAGGCCCTCTCGCTCTACTCGCCTCTTGCTTTCCGACCCCACATTGCATGATATTCTTTGTTCTGGCAAGTTATATCACCTATTACAGATCTGACCATTAGTATAGTTACACCTTCTCTACTCAAGAAGTATTCTTTTAATATGAAGCGCATTTCTCTATATGATGTGCATATCTGAAATTTCAGAAACTCTGCTTTAGTTGTTAGCGAATATTGAAATGAGTATTTCAGTGCATCGAAATAATTAATTTTGGAATAAAATACAAGATTTAATGCCGTTAATAGAATTTCTCAATAATGTTTGAAAACCAGAGCTGCAGAACACAAAGAATAACTTATCATTCTTTATATAGAATGTAAATAAATATTTACTCTAGATTATTGAAGCTGATTGTACTTATTGCTACTCTAGATTATTGAACTGATTGTACTTACAGCTGATTGTACTTGCTACTAATCTAGATTAGTGAACTGATTCTTCATGAAGCTGATTGTACTTATTGCTCGTCTAGACTATTGAACTGATTGTACTATACAAACTGCCACGCTACTCTAAATATGCTACAATTCTCTCAAAACTTCGCCGTAGAATGGAGGTCTGAAACATTTAGTATCCTTTTATTTTCGATACTTCACTGTCACAGAAACCTCTGCAGCGGTCATACGTTGTGTTTCTGACCCCATGTTCTTGTGAAAAAATGACTTAAATGTATTAGACTGATTTCTCGGCTAATCATTGGAGAGAAGTTAAAGATCATCCTGTAGATATTACGGAATGAGTTAAACAGTTAAACTACATACTTACCTACAATGCTGAGATTTACAAATAGACTAATCTTAGGGTCGGAGCTAACTTGGCACTCGTATAACCCCTCGTCCCAGAGCTGGGCAAATTTGATTTTTAATGTCCAGTCATTGTTCTTTTCTACGTGCACAGCTTCGAATCGATCATCAGTGGTGTAGGTGTCCAATCCGACAGTGAGAACATGAAAGTCTCTTCTTCTGATCCAGGATACCTAAGGAAAGAGAAAACAATAATAAGTAACATCTCTGAGGGAGTGTCCTAAGAAGGACATTTGGATCTAAATCAGTAAGTTTTAGCCTAATTAAAATTTCTCCAAAACATCAATGATCTAATTATGGATATCATAGAAACAATTCATTTATGTTTTTTCGCATATCGTTGTATTGTATTTACCACAGATTGCGAACATTGCGAAAAGCAGAATATGAGTAAGTATCCGTTTCGAGAATGTTATGGTGATTCCACTTCTTGATTTCACAATGAGAATTTGTTATTATTAGTCCATTGATTAAAAATTTTAAACATTTTGCTACAGAGCATGAAAATGATGTTCGTATTCTCACTTGATCTAACATATCTAGCCAAATACAGGTGTCAAGGACTCAGGGTACTGGTGAAATGTGGCATCTCCTCTTGGACCTTGGCCTTGAACATATGGATAGAAGCCTGACTTAGAAGCTGACCGATAGACACCTGAAGTAGAAGCCTGACTAAGATACTGTATATACGGATAGGTGGCCTTCAGGTATGACTTACTGGAGAAACTGGCCAACCTTTGTGTTCCACTTGGAGAAAAACCAAAAATATTCCTGCAAACAATAAATAAACCCCTGCCAGAAATTCATTACTAAAGAACTCATCAATTTAATGATGGTTGAATAATGCTGGTTAGGAGCACAGCTAGATGTCAGAACCCTTAAATTTCTTCATTTAACTCCTGTTCCTCAGCCATGCCATGCCTTAGAACCGTGAAAGGTTTGCATAAAAATTCGCTTCACATCAAAATATCATGAAGATAGGGAAAAAAGTGTTGTAATAATAAAGTTCTATGAGAGTGCACTAAGAAGGTCATTTGAATCTAAATCAGTAAGATTTAGTCTAAATAAAATTTCTCCAAAACATCAAAGATCCATTTATGGATATCATAGAAACAATTCATTTACGTTTTTTCGCATATCGTTGTATTGTATTTACCACAGATTGCGAACATCGCAAAAAACAGAATATAAGTAAGTATCCGTTTCGAGAATGTTATAGTGATTCTACTTTTTGATTTCACAATGAGAATGTGAGCATGAAAATGATGTTCTTATTCTCACTTGATCTAACCTATCTAGCCAAATACAGGTGTCAAGGATTCAGGATACAGGTAAAATGTTGCATCTTGTGTTGGTCAAAGCGACCTCCAACACATGGATATTAGCTGAAGTAGAAGCCTGACTTAGCTACTGCATATACGGATAGATGGCCTTACTGGTGAAACTGGCCTACCTTTGCGTTCCACTTGGAGAAAAACCAAAAATATTCCTGCAGACAATAAATAAACCCCTGCCAGAAATTCATTACTAAAGAACTCATCAATTTAATGATTGTTGAATAATGCTTGTTAGGAAAACAGCTAGATGATAGAACGCTTAACCCTCTGAGTGGTTCGGTCTAACATGTAAAGCGATTCGAAAAGCGATTGTTCGAAGACCCCTTATCTGTTTTAAAAGTGCGCGCTCCTCCGAACAGAACATGTTCCAAAAGCGCAGCGGATTCAGTCTCTTCCCCCCTCTGATCCATGGGTAATCGGCAACCCCTCGAAGGGACTAACCACAAGAATCCGTTCTATTCAGCTAGGATCCTATTCAAACTAGCCCTTACTGCCTTCGGAGAGCCCACCTGTTGTGTGATAAATTAACACTTCAGGTCTTCAAGATGGGCAGTTGGGATCTATTTTCTGCACATTGCTCGTGTCAACAACACCAAATGACAAAAATACACACCGGTTAGGCGCGTATACCTATTTTTCATGTTTTGAATATCTAATAAAGTGAACATTATTGAAGCTGCATAAAAGTTGATGATTTTTAAGATCTTTGTGATTTAAATTTTTTGCCGTTTATTAATATTTGTATTTTAGCTGCTGGCTGTATTTTATATTAGTAGTTTTTTTATATCCGTGACTTCACTTTATTTACTCGTCAGCATATTATTCTATGAATTTAAAATTAATTTACTAAATTTTAAGGATTAAAAACAATGCCATTATATATATATATATATATATATACATATATTCAAAAATTAATCAAATATTCATATATTCAAATTTTAATATACATATATTAAAAATTAATTAAATATAATTAAAAAAGACATCAAAAATTAGTAAAAAATAATTATATATATATATAATTATTTTTTACTAATTTTTGATGTCGCAATAAAAGTTTTCATATTGCTTCTTGATTTAGTACTCCGTAAAAGGTAGAAAATTGAGAAACGATCACAAATATAAACAGTGTTTAACTGGATTAATCCGTTTTGTATGCACATAAATACTTATTATATGGATAGTCGCATAATAATCTGTATTCTATAAAACCGCCTGTAATAATTAATACATATGAAGGATTAGAAATAACCTTCTTATCCCCTGAATAATGTTTTAAATTAACTAATACTACAAACCTTTTTTACTGAAACTTGTACTATATGCTTGTTAAGAGCACGAGTTAATAATTCTCAAAATAAAGTTTACGTTTAGACTAAATGTTAGAAGAAATAACGTATACATATACCGTTATTTAGCACGCAAGATATTATCTTTTATTATAATAAACAGAAAATTAATTCACCTAGATTAACAAAATTTGAAACTTTTATACTATAGTACCGGTCATAGAGCATCCCGTGGCCAAATTTTCAAAATTAAATTTAATTCTTTATTTATAACTTTTTTATCGAAAAGAAAGGTATATTAGAGTTTAGACAGGGCATTAGAGTTTTTTGAGCCTATTTAAACGAAAATTGGATCCTTATCTACAATTAGGGTTGCGTTTAGGAGTTACCGTATTCAGAAACACGAAATGTAAAACGAGGAGATATATCAAAATTCGAATTTACAATCAATGATTACAGTACTTTCTCTTTGTATACTACGTATACGAGAAGGTAAAAGCAATCAACATTTTTTCAATCAATTTTACGAAAATGGGCCTTGGTACGAAGTACAAAATTGTTGAATTATTTTCTACAGATAGTTTTTTACAAACTTGGTAAAATCGAAAGAATAGGGAGGAAAATCTACCACATATTCGAAATTAGTCAGGTTCCCTTTTGTGCTATTCAAAAACAGTTTTGGGTCTTTTCGTACTAAATATAAAGGGAATTTTATAAGCATAAAAATGACACTTTATTCTTTATACAAAATTTTAAAAATTAAATTATATATCTCATTCATGTATACCATACTACTTGGAAAATAAATATCTTGTTTACAGTTTTATAATTATCCATTCAAGTTCAGAATGAAAATAAAAACGTGTAGATAAATCTGAATTATATAAAAAAATTATACTTTACAAATTACAGCACACGCACACACATCCAAGATATTGCTATAAAACACATTATATAGTATGTGATGGTGGAATTTGGAAATAATTCAATGCCTGAGACTGCTATTATTTTTGGAAGAACTGTCCTTAAGCTTGTTAATATCGGATATATCAAAGGTTTGTAACACATAATAGTGGATTCTTGTCTCATAGCATTTATTAAAATTCACCTCAGAATTGGTATAAGATTTACCAAAAGCACTGGAATTTAAGCATTTAGATTTGATCACATATTGAATAATGCTTAATAGCAAATCAGCAAAACTGTAATGGTTCAAGGAACCAATGCATAAATGCAGTCTCTGAAGTAAGAAATAATATTTTCTTAGAAATAGTTTTGGGTTCTAGGAAGAAATACAAATTTTCAATGATAATTGAAATAATCTCTACACAGTTGAGCTGCTGATAATATCAGACTCTCAATAGGATTAGTATCAGCAGTATACAACGATGTTCCCCGATACAGTGCTTATAACAGATGGTTATGTCTATCTGTACGTGAAAAACATGCGACATAAACAGATAAGAGAATCAGTTTGAGAAAGGTCGTAGCAGAGGACTGGTATATACAGTGGCGATTTTTCGCACAGGTGTTAGAGGCGCTCGCCTCGTGCATCTAGGGGGCCTCAAAACCTATTCGATCTATATCGTAATACTAAGCCGAGGATGAATTTTTGACATTGGGTAGGGGGAGGGGCCTCACAGCAATTTTGCGCCTGTGTCCCCATACTGACAAAATCCGCCAGTGGGTATAGGATGATTGATTCACTGAAGAAATACTTCTGACAAAATTCCCGTGCTCTTTAAGATCAGTAAAAGTTATTAAAATGGTATCATTGGTAAAAATTGTTAATTGACGACAAAATAGTGACACTTCATAGATGTTTTGGCCGTTCTCGGTGAGGAATACAAAAAAGTTTGGGGGCCGTTTCGTAACGTACCGTTCTTTTCGAAAATATAAAGCAAATTTAACAAGCTTAAAACTGACCCTTTACTCTTCAAATAAGTTAAATAAAATAAAAAATGTCAAAACATATAGAAAATAAATATTTTATTTACAGTTGAAATATTATTTATTAAATTTCAGAATGAAGAAAATGGAGCAGATAAATCATAATTTTATAAAAAAAATTACACCTTACAAATTACAGCATGCACGCATAAGATAATGTAATAAAACACATGATCTGACAGGTGACGGTAATATGTTGAAATAATCCAAAGCCAGAGACTGCTATTATTACTGAAAGATCAGTCTTCAAAGTTGTTATTAGTGGATCTGGATGTATCAATGGTTTCTAACATATATTAGTGGATTTCTTTTCTCAGAGCATGAATGAAAATTTAACTTGCAGTTGGCATGCATTTACCGAAAGCAATTCAATTTAGCTATATAGTTTTAATCATTTATAGAAGAATGCTTAATAACACATCAGGAAAAAAATTGTGCTTCAAGGAACTAATGCGCAAATACAGTATTCGTATAATATTTTCTGAGAAATATTTTTGTCTTCTTTTATTTTAAGCAAGAAATAAACATCTTCATTGATTATTCAAATAAACGTAAGAGAGTTAAGCTGCAGATATTATCAGTCTCATAATAAGATTATTAAAAGTCTGATAAGATCACACACCCAAACATTAAATTTAGTCGATAACGTTTTCATCTAAACTATATTTTCCCCTGCCTTTAACAAAAAGAAAATATTTTACAATGTAAAAAATAAAATTTTTTTCCACTTTCATTAATTTTTATTTCCATGTACGTTATTTTTTCAGTTCAGAGTGACCTAAAAATAAATTTCCGGCTAATAATTATTTAATAAAATGATAATTATCTTTCGGAATGAATTTTTTCATTGTAATTTTTATGAATTTAAAAGATATTTTTCTAAATGTTGTAATAATGAAATTAAAATCTGTTCTAGTCTAAAAAAATTACACTTAAACCTGAAAATTAATTTTTTTAATAAAAATCAAATACATATATAATGAAATAATTGTAAAACTGAAATTTTCGATTTGATCTGAAAGATAAAACAATAAAAATAATGCATCATTTTCATATACCTTAAAACTTGCTCTATTTTTTGACAAAAATTTAATTTTACTCTATTTTTATAAATGAAAAATGAGTAGATGGAGATTATTAATATGAAAGAAGTTTACATTAATATCATAAAACTAGTTGAACGTGGGTGAAATGTGTTGATTCAAGAACACTGTTCAACTATATATAAATAGCAGAAGAATAATACTTGAAACATAATATAGCATCAAACCAGGCTGACATTAAACAAAAAAAAAAATCCGACACTGCAATTCTTCCGGAAATATAACCTCAATGCAAATAGCATTAAAATTCCCCACACCACAGGGGAGAGTGGGGTTTCGGATAATGTGCCATCTCCAATTTGCAGTAAGTACATCCTTATCAGTCTTCATTGTGTTGACCTGAGCTCTCCCCGGATAATCAATCAAGATGTCAAACCAAGAAAGGGGGGTAAGAAATTCGGAAAAGTACGTTTGTTACACTTTAGAGACAGTTCACAATGAACGTAAAATTCAGTGCAAACCGATTTCGGGGTGTTTTTGACCACACGTTGAAATGCGTGTTTAACGATTTTGGGGTTGTCCAAGGTCAACGTAGAAATACGTGTGAAACACTCAGAGGGTTAAACTTCTTTCTTCATTTAACTCCTGTTCCTCAGCCATGCCATGCCTTAGAACCGTGAAAGATTTGCATAAAAATTCGCTTCACATCAAAATATCATGTAGATAGGGAAAAAAGTGTTGTAATAATAAAGTTCTATGAGAGTGCACTAAAAAGGTCATTTGGATCTAAATCAGTAAGATTTAGTCTAAATAAAATTTCTCCAAAACAACAATGATCTAATTAGATCCAATTAGAGATATCATATTAAGAAGGCATTTGCGATATGGTTACATCGCATTTACCACAGATTGTTGAATGAACTTCTCATAGTTATGCAGAATCGATATATATTGCTGTACATTTTGTCATTATCTGATGTACTTGCCTTCAAGACACATCAGATAAAGTTAATCAATTGATTTCTGCTTAGGTTTTATTATTTAAAATAAAAATATTTGGATGGGATATTAAGTTATTATCATAATTTTCGTACACTGCACAATGAAACGTTACCATATCCAATTTTCATAAAATCACTTACTTTGCTGTGTGATAACAAAATTTTAAGTTTAGAATAAATAACAAGGAGTATTTTAAATTTTGTGAGTAAATAAGGTTCATTGTTTTTAATTTTTTTGTTATACATTGCCCAATATATTATAGTATTTTCAACAAAATTTAAGAAAAGCTATTTTACAAATCTTAAAACATTCTTTCATATCTAACTGTCTTGTATACACCAAGTTTTAAACCATATTAATATCTATTACACTTCTATACTCCAGTGTGAAATTTCGAGATGGAAGAATGTTGGCAAACTAAGTTATAGTTTCACATTGTTTTCACTAGCTCGTAGAAATAATTCAGAGCAGTGTAGTTAAACTTATTAAAAGCAAGAATAAAGAATCAGAAACGGGGAGAAAATAGTTTCTTTCCAAAATGCAATCTTGAAATTGCAGAAGTCTTTATTTTATTTGCTTGTCTGTTCAGCACAGCAAGCAATAAACTAAATGCCAGGCTAAAAAATTCCCATCTTAGTAGAAAAATATAGTCAGGCAAACCAAGCATGGCGATAGTGTTTCATTCGAAACATAAGTAATATTTACTGAAAAGATGTTCTTTTGAATTGCTTGGCAAATATTTGGTCTGGCTATTTTTAAGTTCAGTGCAGTTTGCTCTAAACTATAGTATTAAAAGGGATTTTTCTTCCTATATTTATATTAGTGCATGGTATGATAGGTATCTTGTTCTGCTTCTTTAGTTTATTTTTCCCCACGACTTTTTAAACCGAAGGCC
>BGPR01020663.1:0-27589 GCA_013235015.1 Araneus ventricosus | reverse complement strand
TTGAGGAGGAAGAGTAGATGGCGGCTCCGAAAGTATGAATGGAACATGGATGAAGTATCGTGGGGAGATTTCGGGGTGCATAGAGCATGTTTTGAGGATTTCTCACGAAAATTTCGTTAGCAGGACAGCTGCCATCTTTGCAATATGAGGCCTAGAGTTGTCCTAGAGTAGCGCTATCGCTACCGAAAGTCAGTAGCGGACTGGGTCTCAAAATAGGGGTTGCCAGGAGTCAATGGGGGTCCACTCAAATCTACAGCCATCATATATATATATTTAAGTTTATTTATTATAAATATTATAAATTAGAATTTATAAGTTAACACATAATGTATTCCTATATTGCTAATTACTAATAACAGTACATACATATTCTATATATTATTAAAAGTGAGAAATGAAAAATATAAATACATATTTATGATTGAATTTGAAATAATTCTGGTGGGAATATAGCATATTGTATATTTGGAACTACACTGTTAATTTGAAAACTTTTTAACCAAACTAAAAATAAAGTGTGGAGAGCACAGAACACTTTCTTGAAAGAGAGTTCTGTTTCTCTATCTAACGCACACATCTCCTGAGGGCCCATACTGACTTATGTGTAAGGGGGCCCACTTGCCATCAAGCAAGCTGGCAACCTGGCCAGTCCGCCACTGCCGAGAGGTAGCTCCTACGCTTGATTTTGATGGCCAGTTTAGGCTTCAGTAATATGTGGCAGTACCGTTGAAGGTTAAGTGTTTATGCCCGTTCTACCTAATCTATGAATGAACGTCTTCCTTCGTCGTAAAAGAGAATGAACATCACTTTTCTGGCAGACTGGTGTGTTCTCCAACTGGAAACACCGCCCTTCGGGTTGTCAGGAGCAGGGATGTGAGAACATGTGTGCCGCAACTCCATGCTCTATCGTCAAACACATTAACTCACCGAGATTGGACATTACACCACCCTGTACCTATATCTACTCGGGTTATTAAAACCTTGCCATACGATTTTATTTAACCTCCTAATTAGATGCCACCACCCATTTGGGATATTTTTTATTATTATTTCCATCTATTGAAGATGGTAAAGGATACTTGACGCATTTAAGCGTAAGATGATTTTTGTATTTAAAACTAATTGTTACAATGACTTAAATGCGGATTTAAATAGCAAATATTCTGTAACTCTATGCACGTATCAGAGAAGTCATTGTATGTTAAGGGGTTAAACGAGTTTAACGGATGCAGTTTATTGCGACTAGACAACAGTCTTCTTTTCATTCGGCCACACCTTCTATTTCTATTTAAGCTAACTTGAGATTTCTACCCAAAGAGTTTATGCTCATACTGACGTCAATTAATTATCACAAACGGTATTTTTTTATTGATTTATTGTATGCAGACACCACTTTATAGTCCGCGTAAGTGATCAACAATAAGTGAATCAGAGTTAGAAAAAGGGCGCAAGAGCCAAATAATCAAAATTCGTCTTTTTTGCATAAAATGTGCATTATCGTTTATTTTTAACTGTAAAAAAGAAGGACAAAACCACTAAGCACAACACTAATCTAAAGAATCTCACATAAAGATTGGTCAAGGAAAATAAATAAGAAAATCGGAAGTGTTTTGGGTTTACTTCCACCTGAAAAAAGATTTTGAATTTGTTCCCTTCTTCAAACTGCTGATTCAGTTATAGCTAGCTCGCGCCTAAGTTCTCAAAAATTATAACAAGCAATTAATACAAAAATAGCTGAATACTATTGCAGGCGAACTTACCCACTCCCATACATTTTGGAATACGACAAATAACTATCGCATAATTCACAATAAAGGAATGAGACAGGCTGTAATCTTTGTATTGAAATACGAACTTACAGAGAGAAATGCATAAAATGCACGTAATAAAACATGAACTCAGAGTTCATGAATTCTTGAATTGTATCTCTGAAAGTGCGAGGTTTAGGGATTTTTAGCAACAAAGACTATTATCCCCTAATTCAAAGAATATTTATTCCCAAATTCGTTTCAATCTGTTAAAAAATTAAGTAAAATTGCCATTAGTAGATGAACTAGAAAAACTGCCGATCCAATTCGGTCAAGACAAACAAAAAAAATGGCGTCCTCCTAGAAGGGCGGCCATATTCTTTTTCCAAGATGAAGCTTATGCTACGATGGCAAAACATATCGCCAGAGTTTATGAAGCCATCCTAAAATTTATTTTCATATCTTTCATTCACAACCAAATCAACACAGATTGGCTACGACCACGGACGAGCCAACGCTTACTTTTATGATAAAAAAAATATTATAAATCATATAATCACACCTAATGAAAAAGGATATGAATGCAGAGATAAAGAAGCCTTGGCCTATATCATTCTAAAATTATATTTCCTGTCTTTCAGTCACAACCAAATGGATACAAACCGGCTGCGACCACGGACGAGCCAACGCTTACTTCCTCGAGTCCATCGACGACAGTGAATGCCGTTTCCTGGCAGTGCATTGCTCCAGCTACAGCAAATACGAAGAAGGAGAGTGTCCTCCACAGAACTCCACGGTGGCGGAGATGGGATATCACGTGAAGAGGACCAAACTGCAACCACCTGCAAGATTTTACCTGAGGACAAATGACAAGAAACCTTTTTGTCTTGAAGATAGCATTCGACTACGTTAAAGTGGATAGGACAGATTTTTCTAAACCGGACTGACTTCAAGAAAAGGGGATTTATTTTTGTTTCAGTGTTAAGTTTAATGTAGTGGATTTTATAATGTAGTTTCAATAAAACTGACATTAAGATCTGGACTTTGCTATTATTAATCCAGCGAGAGGCAACCGACTAGACAAGGTTTAACATTTGTATTCAGTAAACCTTATCAGATAAGGTTTACGGATATCCAAAACCCTCTCAGAATAAAGATGTATTACAGAAAGGAGAGAAAAATATAAAAACTGCCACAACAATAATTAACACATAAAGTTAACTGAAGAAGTCTGCAATGAATGTCTTAATTGTTAGTGGAAGCGAGAAAAGTCTTTCTTAATCCATGATGATATCATGCCTTCGTTCATATAGGATTTTCATAACATTCATGAGTTTTGCCAGGGATATTTTGTTTTGAACAATACTTAGACTCAACGTCGAATGTTAATTTAACATAAGAGATGAATTAGTTTAGAGTTGCGGCTATCGGGAGCGAGGGGTGTAAAGATGTCCAGGGCGCCAGTCTTAGGGGGCGCTATGGGGACAAAGCATTAGTGCGTTTATGTCACTTTTTGGGTGCGTTAGTGTGTTATGACACTTTTTTTTGATGGAGGGATGAAAAAATAACAGCATTCTCAGGACGCCATTTATCCTTGCTAAGCTATGGCGATAAAAAAATAACAGCATTCTCAGGACGCCATTTATTTTCTGAGATATGGGGATAAAAAAAAAATAAAAGCATCCGCAGGACGCCATTTATCCTTGCTAAGCTATGGAGATAAAAAAAATAAAAGCATTCTCAGGACACCATTTATCCTTGTTAAGCTATGTGGATAAAAAAAAATAACAGCATTCTCAGGACGCCATTTATCTTTGTTAAGCCATGGAGGTTTAAAATGCTATATTTCGCCCCGGCCTCTACTTATCCTAGCTAAACCACTGAATAAGTTCAGTTCAGCAACAGTCCGTGGTTTGTATATTTACCATAAAATGACTGTTGAGAATATTAATCTCCGTCGAAATATCACAATATAAATTACTTAATTCATTTTTAACCCTTATAAGCCCAATTTTTTAAAAATTGATTCTAAAATGTTTTTTAACTTTCATTTCTTGAATAAAACATGGGAAAATACTTATACCTATTTTCTTTTAAAAATGGTTTATGGCTAAAAAACAGTTTTTTACCAACTGACAACACTGGGTTTTATTTCAGAAAAAAATTTCCTTGATAAAATTCTATAATGTCAAACACAGATGAATTTTCATTACTAATGATACGGATAAGGAATTTCCTTCCACATTGTAGAATAAAATATGGTATTCTCAAGCGTACAAACAAAGCTAAAAAGATGCAGCCTCATGTGAAACAAATCAATTTATTTTTATTTTTTTATCAGCACATGGGCTGCCATCTATATTTTGAAAATTGACTTAATAAAAATTACAGTGTGCATCCTAGAGGCAACAACGCACTAGGGGTAGGAAAAACCTACCGGTTGTTTTGTTTCGGTTAACCGCTTTTTTGGGTTATTTTTTGGCCCGGTTTAAACCGGTTATTTTTTTTTTAAATTCAAAAACCGGAAAAAAACGGGTCGGAAGAGAGGCTCGATTTTAGGTTCGACTAGACTAAAATTTACCATGTTATGAAGCTTTGAATTTCATGGCCAATCACCGACAACAGCTTCTTCAAAGCGTCAGTTGGTTGTCGGATTACTGAAGGAGTCTTTATGATTAGATAAATATTGGCCAATGGATTGATTTCCTGCAAAAACAAAACTAATAAAAAAATTTTGTCAGCAAACGGCGTCTGTTTTTTGTAACTAAAAAATATTTATCTTCAGTCGGAAGTTCTGTGGCTTCCAAAATATTAGTATCTACGTTGAATGATGTTGTTTCCGATTAGAGCTGTCGAGTTTAGGATCAACACATTGCTGAAAGAGTCTTTATGAGCAGATGAGATGATAAATATTGGCCAATGAATTAATTTCTTACTTATGTTAATGAAAAATTTTGTATATAATACTTACTTATTGCAATAATTACTCATTTATTATTATTACATATTGTATTAATAACTTATTTATGAACATTACTTATTACATTAATTAAATATTGTATTAATACTTATTTATTGTATATTATTATTAATAAACAAGTCTGTCCACAAACGTTGCTTTAAAAATAAAAAAACATGCCGAAATCCGGTTTCTTCAAAAACCGGTTATTTTGAGCGGTTTTAACCGTTAGGTTAAACCGGAGGTGAAAAAAACTGGTTTAACCGCAAACTGGTTTTTGGAAAAACCGCCAACCCTAAAAAATACAGAAAGGTTAAATATAACACAAACTCAGTTCCTCATAGTAGTAGGAGGAATCTTTATAATACACCTAACAAATGGGAGGTTAATAAAACCGGTTTAACCGAAACCGGTTTTTTTTTGCAATAACCGCCATCCCTACAACAAACAATACAGCTTCAGTATTACTCTCAAGATTTTAGAAGACAAAATTGGGTATGTTGTTTAAAGGCAACACTGGGCCTTTAATGGTTAACTAACGGAATTTGAACACCTTTTAAGTGACAACTGTCCCATGTAATAGACCGGTTACAAAACTTATGACTTTTATTTCACACTTTTATTTACTTGTTTCATGTTTCTAAAGATATATTTTTTAAATCGATTATTCACTCGCTTCCTGATTTGCTAGAGATTTGAAATTTTGTATGTGTATTGCATCAGATGAGTTCCCGTTGGGACAATGTTTTTTTTAAATTTATTAGCATTTCAAAAATTACACTTGTCTTCCGTATTCAAAATACAGATGATTTGAAATTAAAATAATTAGCATTTTAAACACAGTTGATTTAAAAATATATCCAAATAAAGAAAGGTGTAAAATATGGAAAAAATAATTCCATATGACATGCGTCATATAAAAGTGAAATTCCATTCCTATTAAATTTTACCATTTGTATGGCACAGTTTAGCCAGAAATGGCTCTTGTGCCAGAAAACAAACAAACACTTCTTATTAAAATAAAGGAAGCAACTCGAACATGAAATCAACAAAACAGGATCATGCCTCATTGATTGGAGATTCGAACCAAGTTATGTATTGGACCAGAAAGTGTAACGTGGATTGACTTCAAGCACGCAAAAATATGTAATAACCTTTGTTAGCCGTATTTATCGCAAAAGAAGAAAGATTTCGGTCAATCTTCACCTTCTCAATATATGTGGATGCAGAAGCCAATTTCTAGCCGATGACTGACCGTTTCCGTTCTGTTATCTCCTGCCAGATCTGCCTGTATTCTTCTGAATGAGTACAAGTGAAATAATTTAGCATGAGATGTTAAAAATTAAACTTTGCATTAAACAAACTGGCCCGAAAATGTAGCAACTTCCAATAAAACACAAAAGAAATATATTTTAATTATACAAAAATAAAATTACAGAAGAAGTAAACAATAGTAATAACAATGTACATTATAGCGCGCAACGCAGCAGCATCTAGTGATTAAATTAACAATATTGTCTATATTCAACTAACCAATAAAGATACATGTTCTCTTCCACTTTTTCCATTTTATTTGTTTAATCTTAATATGTTATTATTTTTATTGAAGCATGATTTTTGTTATTTGATTGTATCTTAATTATTTAGTTGAATATAGACAATATTGTTAATGCAATCACTAGATGCTGCTACGTTGCGCGCTAAAGTCATATTGTTATTACTATTGTTTACTTCTTCTGGTTCTTCTGTAATTTCTCTTTTGTATAATTAAAATATTCTTCTGAATGATGTATATATAGAGAATCTTTTCAGCGAATCTTACCGCACTTTTTTCAAACTGAATGTGAAACTTTTAAATACTTTCGCAGACTATCGTTTCCTTTGTATCGTTTTTGACGCAATTGACAAATGAAAAGTTTTTCACTAATGTGGGTATTAAGATGCCGCAGAAAAATCTAAGGATTGTTACTATATAAACACTTGCAGCAATGATACAGTTCTTTTTCGTCGTGTTAAGAGGTATGTGTATCAAGTCCCCTTCGACATGCATACTGAAGAACCTTTGTGAACTGACAAATGCTGTAGAAAACGAGTCTTACAATTGAATTTTTTTCCCGCACACATAACAGGTCTCCTCACTGTCATGCGAACCCCTTTTCCTTCAATATTTCTCCGAATATCTCACAGGAGAAAGGTTTAAGACCAGGCGTTTGATGTGAATTTGTATATTTTGGATTTTATTGCTTCTATGTCCACACAAGTAGACGTTTTCTTCTTCATATACATTTTCAATGTTTAAAAGTTTTCTTTCTACAAACGCAACGCATAAACAGTTTCTGGTCTTCTAACGTGTTCTCATTTCCATGGAAGCTGCTGTGGAACACACTGTTTTGCGAATGAAAACGGTTATGGAGAACCAAGGAAATTATTTCGAAATTATGTGGACCGTTTTGTCACGCTCCAACGCCACCTATCGGCGACTTCTTGAACTAATGTCTTTCAATAAATCCAGAGCGCATGATCTGGAGTGTGCGTCGTCCGAATTTCATGTCATTATGACCTAGGGGTGGCGCCAGAAGGGGGAGCCGGGGGGCAGAGCCCACCGTCGGGAAAAAATTTTGTACGGGGTATTCAACTCTAGTTGATAAATAATAATCTGGCGAAAATTTGAGACTAATTTCATTACACCCGTCCCCTCGTACAACAGGTCGTGACCCCTGTCGGGCAAATCGGGCCATCCAGACGGGCAAACTCTAGCACAATTCCTGATTATGACCCATACAATGGAATGCACGGCATTTTAGGTTGCGGAAGTTTAATTTCGACAACCCTGTGCAATGTATGGAAAATACACCGAATTATCAATATTATTTTAAAACGCAATGATTGACTAATTGAAGTGCAAAAAATATTTATGTTTCTGGAGGCCCCCCCCCCCCCAAAAAAAAAATGCTTCAGCACTAGGGCTTTGACCCAACTTAATCCGGCACTGAGTATAATTACTTTTTAAATATCCGTTAAAATATTCTCTGCGTGTTTGTAAGTAATTTCCTCATTATTATACTCACAAATCAATAAAGAATTTTAACAGTTCAGTCACTCCAAATTCCATTCAAAAATACCTATTATTATTATTTAAATATATTGTTTAATAATTTTTAGAAAATATTACTATTTTTTTAAAAGAAAGCTAAGGATCCACGACTCCATCGCCAAGCGAAATCAGTGAGTTTGAAAGGGACAATAGAATGCTATGAGCCACTGGCAAATATGCATATATGGTAAATATACGGATTTTACCAGAATTAAAGATGTATGGTAAAATATGCATATATGGTAAATATGCATAGTTATTACAAACATGGGGATAGATTTAAAACATTTCTTACATTCAAATTAAGTGCAATCATGACATTTTTATTTGAAATGATTTAAAATCTAATATATGCTATAAATTCTTGGAATGAAACTGAGATTTTATAAATAAATTATAAAATGTTGATACAATAAATACATCTATTTTTATTACAGATAATTTATAATTTAAAAATATACAAACGTTGTCAATTACATAGACTACAAATATCTTATAAAATAGTAACATTTGGTCATCACATAAAACACGCGCAATTGTTCAGAATACTAAATGGTTCATAAAGCAATAGTTAAAAGAGTCAAATGACGGATATCAAATTATTAAAAAAAGGAGAACAATTTTGTAAAATAGAATGAATAGATGGTAACAAGACATATTCAAAAGAATATCTTGATATAAAGTATAAAGCAGTTTTGAACTTCTAAAGCTATTGGAAATTCGAAAATATAAATCAATAGAAAAATAAGCAGGATTATTGGAACACACCAAATCGTCAATGAAGTGTGTTTCGAAATCAGATTAGTAAAATCAGATTGCTTTTTAAAGGATAAAAATTATTGATAAAGGTTGTAGTTTGCGTGTTAAAAAACAAATGTCTAGTCGCAATAATGGAAATTCAAAACACAATACGTCATTTTTTATGATTTATATTTTGAAGTTATTTTTGCACGTAGAGGCGTAATCACACTGACCATTTGAAGACTTTTCACCCGTGTGGACCTGATAATGAGGTATCAGACTTCTTTCAAGGCATAACTTCATTTATCATTTGCAGGGATTAAGATCGCAAATATTTTGCTGCAAATGATTGCTTAATTCCGAATCATTTGTAAACTTTCTTGAACACTTGGCAGATTTGAAATCCTTCTTTGATTCTTGCTTATAAAAGTAGACTCCATTTCTGATTCATGGTATTTCTTCATATGCGATGTTAGATATTTCTCCAGTACAAGCACTAAATCACAATGCTCGCATTCAAAAGGCTTTACTTCGCAGTGAACCACAAGATGCTCTTTCAGCTTCCATTCATATAAAAATTGCTCAGAACACTCACCACACTTGTACCGATTCGGTTCGCCGAGATTCGATTTACCGCGTTTAGGTTCACAAGGATTCTGCATATGAAATTTCAATTCTGATACATTTGTGAACCCTTTTCGACACTTCCAACATTTGAATCCTTTCTTTCATGTGGGAGAACGCTTACGACGATGATTATGTGAAAATTCCTTAGGACACTGATCACTCTTGTTCTGAATCGGTTCACAGGGATTCTGCATATGAATGTTTAATTCTGATTCATTTGTGAACCCTTTTCGACATTTCCAACATTTGAATCCTTTCTTTGACGTGGGAGCACGCTTACGACGGAAATTCTCCACGCCCTCTATCTTTGTTTGCTGTTGAGAAGTGCCAGATTTTTGCTTGGAAATTTCCTTTTCTCTTTCTAAATCTTTTGGAAAGAAGTTCTCGGATGAAGTATTCCCTCTTTTGTTCAACGTGTCTGAAGAATTGCCGCCTTTCTCCTCGCTGTCTCTAAACATGTTTCTATCGATAACATTCTCTGTAACAAAATGCGATGTGCAGCTTTCTGGCGCAATGAGAGATGAGCCAGTTAAATCGATTGGGCTGTCTTGACTCTCAATTTCTGAAGATTCTACAGTTATTTGCTTTTCAAGCATCCTTTTCATAGAAGACTGGTTTTCACGTCCTTGCTTTGATGATTGATGATAAAAATCCACCAGATGCTGTGGTTTTGCACCAGAAGAACTGAAGGGTTCCACAATATAGTTGAAATTACATGGGGTTTCTGCTTCTTTATCGTGAACATGCGAAGTTTGTGTTTGACACCAAGCGTTTTGAATCCCTGGAGGTAACGTAATCATTGCCGTATGATTTTTACTAAAATGTTTCAATAGTTGTTCTTGTTCCAAGAGAATATTTTGGTTTGGAAAATTGGACGCGTCAAAATCTTCATTCCTATGGAATTCATTTACTGCGGAGTCTTCGTATGGGAATATGATATCTTCCTTCGCCGACACCAGTTCTTCACGTTGACAAGGGCTGTTACCTATCGCTCGAATCTTGACTTCTCCAATCGTGTTGGTGGATTTACGACTGCAGTTTGTCGGTTGAGGCTGTGGCGGAAGTGCAGATTCAGGATGCGCCATATTGAAGGTTAGCTTTAAGAATTCACTTCCACCGCATACCGGGCAGATAAGTACTTCGTCAGAAAAGTATTTCTTGTAAAAGCGGACACAACGATATACAATCATTTCTTTGTCTTCGACGGATATTACATACAAAATATAAAAATCAAAGTAACAGGCAAAACACACTACTGTTATAAATTCTGTTCGACTTTTGTGCTTAAATATTTCATGTTTGAATATGTTTGGCTTGTTGTTGCCAAAGAAAAATCTAAAATTCTACAACTTTAAGAAATAAAATTGTGATTTTCATCAAAATTGTTTATTTGATAAATAATATGAGAAACGCTCATTTTGTACAGAAAATCTGTTGCTTAATTTATTAAAGTAGAATCTCTGCAGTATTATGCAAAGCTGACGCTTGATGTCCTATAATCTTTTTTCATCGTTGTCTGAAAATCAAGGCTTACATATTTTATCCGGATGGGAATCGTGATTATTCACATAGCGGAGTATATCGAATCTTTTTTCATTGTATTAGAAATATAACTTGCAAATCATGTGATCGTAAGGGAATAGCCGCCTAGTTTGGGATTTTTTACGAGTTCTCTTTATCGTTTGAAAATTCTTTCCACATGCTGGGGCTTGAAAGTTCTCTTTCTTAGTTTGAAAGTTGTTTTCGCACGCTGTAGCAGGAAAGTTCTCATTATTATTCTGAAAACTTTGTCCGCATGTTTTGACAGGACGGAATTAATATTTTATATCACTTTGGAAGGCACCGCAAATTTTTAGATGTGAATGGTTTAGTTGTAAAAACGATCCGTTTTGAAGCAACATAAGGGCTAATTTGGGACGGATATCTTAATTATTAATCTTGGTCAGGTGATGAGGTCGACACCCGAGATGACTTCACCCTCTCCAAAAATCCACACAACAATAACAGAAAGACGTTAGACGTATGATTTAGCGAGCAGCAGAGCCCACACACACAACTGACCTTCATTGAAATCGGCTTTCGAACCTCGAACCATCCGGCCCCGAAGACCGGACCTTACCACCGCGACCCTATTGGGATGAGAAGCCACCAGAAAAGTAAACTGGTTTTCTTATCCCTGGACGGTTCAGCAATAATTGTGTGGTTATGTTCACCACAATTCTGATGACTGGTCGTGCCTCCTACGGGAGGGTTTGTGGTGTGTGATTATTTTGCAACTGACCACATCACCCGTGTTATTGTGGAGACGACATGCTATGCTTTCATTACCTCTTATTACTATGCCAGTCATGATTTTCTTCGTTATATTATCATTTCAAAAGTTTTGTTGCACGTTATTCACCTTCTCGTAAGAAATCTCATCCTGCTGTTTAAATTACTTCGAGGCCGCGGTGGCCTAGTGGTAAGGTCTCGGCTTTGGGGCCGGAGGGTTCCGGGTTCGAAACCCGATTCAAATGAAGATACGCCGTGTATGGGGCCTGTGGTACGCTGAATCATACGTAGTGGCCAAACTGCCTCCCGTTGATGGCGTGGAAGTTTCGAGAAGGTTTGGCAGCACAGGTGTCGTCCTCGTCATCTGACCACTGTTCAAATTACGAGGTCCGTTCCAAAAGTAGCCCTCTTATTGCTTCAAAATGGGATGTTAATATAATTAAACTAAATTTCTTGCATAAAAAGTAATGTAATATTTCAGTGAAAAATCGATTTTCTTTATTGTGTGTTTCCTAAAAAGCAGTTTAGATTTTTTAAAAATAACAACCATGTTTAAAACAGTTTAAACAACAGAAAAGTGAATATATTAATAAAATTAGAACACTTCTAAAAAGTAACAGGTGAAAACTTCCAATAAATGAAGGATACTCAGAACAAAATCCAGTTTAATGTACAAATGCAGAACTACAAAAAAAATTGTTAAATAACAATACACAAAAACTTTTGTTACAATTATTTACTGTTTTCTATTACTTCTCTTGTTTTCATGAGATTTATTTGAACTTGGAAAGTCATACACTAAGTTACTCGGTAACCTGAAAAATGAAGATGCATAAGATTAAGATTTTTTTAAAGAAGATATTTTTATCAAACTGAATCAAAACACTAACTGTGAAATGCTTGTTGGTTAAATATATTATTTCTAATACAACTTATTAAAATTAAAATACTGAAAGCAATTCAGCATTCAGTTCACTATGATGTTATTTCAAGAAGTGCAATGCATCGCAAATCATCTAAAAATATATGTCGGGGGAGGGTAAGTGGACACTAGAATCAGATATTGTACTATTTACAAGTACTGCTGTTCTGAATTGTTCCCTTTTACAGTTTAATACTCCAAGTGGACAGTTATTGTGAACAAGAATTTCAGTCAATTATTTAGATGGGAGAACTGAATTTTTGAAGAGGATTAACCAGCAATGGACTGTGCTGCAGCACAAGTTGAAATTATTTGAAAAACTTGTCTTTAACCTAGTTTTGTTAATCTTCTACATTCAGACTTCAATCAACAATGCAGCACTGCTCCTTTCTGAGATAATATAAGCTGCCATTGGGATACACCATACTTTCCAACATGTAGCTTTATGGAAATAAAGATAATATGAAGATAACAGAAAAAATATTTGGAGGTAATCGAATAAAACTAAAAACAAACAAGGAATCCATTCAAGTCCATTTTTAAGGGATAAGAACCTTATTCGAAATGGATTCCAAATACTCCAAACATAGCTTCTCTTAGCCCGAAATTTCCCAAACAAAGGGGATCTGATTATCAAAAAGCATATTTTTTTAAAAAAGAGGAAATACACACACATCAAAACGATAATAAGATTGATTAAAATTATCAGAAATCTGGCTATATTAAAATAAACTCCTTATGGAAATGTGCAAATTATAAATTACCGAATTTGGCTGCTTGGAATGTTAAGTGAAATCAAATAATGGAAGAATTAAATTGCATCAAATTATAATTTTCAACAAGAACAGTTTCATTTGAAACTTGCATCGAAGAATGTACAATAAATAGCATTGACAGTGGGCATTCCGAACTCCATTTATACTACTCATATTGCCACGACAATTTGTATATTAAGCGACCAGTCATCGCTTTTCCACTGTTGAATGAACTTTTGGAACACGAGAAGGAAAAAACCTATCGTCAATGTATCAAACCTATCAAATTTGGAGCAAATGGTTCGAAATTGTTTAATTCATAAGAACTTAAAATTCAAACTCATTCCAATTGAGACCAATTTGAGACCTCGATGCGAGGGTAGCAACAAAACAAAGGATCTGCCTACATTGGCACCTCGCGTCGAGGCTGGAAATGAAACTCGAAATCCACCGCGTCCACCACTCGAAATACACATGAAGAGTCTTGGTTGCTACTTTGAACCTTGTCTCAAAACAGACTTTGGAACAACCGTGAACACTTCGTCTAATTGTTCGACTAAAATGGGTGAAAAAAAACAATACTTCGGACAAATGGCCTAGCTAGCCTTCTCGTGAATGCCCAGCTTTAGTCATCTCAAGGTAATCGAGAAAAGATTGCTATAATTGATACAGTAAAACCTGTCTAAAACGGACACTGTAAGAAACGGAAACCTGTCTTAATCAGAAAAAAATATTTGGTCCCGTCAAAAAATATATGAAGTTCCATATTTCATCCCCACCTTAAAACGGAGCCTGTCTAACGCGGAAACGGACAGAATTTCTAAGAATAATTCATAATATTTATAATATTTTTTTGGTAGAAAACCTGTTCTAAAGGGACAAAAATTCGCGCTATTTCTAAAAGTTCTTTTTTATTTCCTTCGGTAAGAAAAAAAAGAAAAGCACTTCCTGGAGCAAACCGTTTTTTTTTTTCTTTCATATAATGAAGTGTATATCACACATTTTAAATGCGCTGACTCATCGTTGTAGTTTAGCCTTTCGTCATTTAGTTTTAAGCGCTGATCAGGACCGGATGACAGTTTTTAGTCATGGCAATGCATTAAAAGAATGTTTTCGATATTGATACTAAAATGGAAATGATTAAAGAAAAAGAGAAAGATAATTTGAGCGCGAAACAAATTATTGAAAAATTCAGAATAGGAAAATCTCAATTTCGGATATATTTAAGAAGAACGAAATAACTTAACTATGGTTGAATGGAAATGACTCGACCAAGCGAAAAATGCGGAAAACAGCCAACGAAGAAATTAATGTAATTGTATGGGTTAATTTAATTATATTAACGTCCAATTTTGGAGCAACACTAGGGCTATTTTGGGACGGACCTCGTAATTTTGAATCACAGACAGGTGAAGAGGACGAAACCGGAGCTCGCACCCCTCTATAAACTTCTACGTCACACCAACGGGAGTATGTTTGGCCACTTCGTATGACTTAGCGTGAAGCAGGCCCCGTAAACGGCGGATTTTCAGTGGCATCGGGTCTCGAACCTGAAATCCTCCGGCCCCAAAGACGATAACCTACCAATAGTCCACCGTGGCCTCTAAAATTGTATGGGAGTGGTTTGTAGATTCAAGATCTCGAAATCTGCCGATATTTGGACCTATATTACAAGCCCAAGCTAAAGATATTGCAGAAAAATTAAATTGATTTTCTTGCATCAAATGGATGGCTTGAAAGTTTCAGAAAAAAAAAAACATGGGATTTCTTTCAAAGCAGTCTGTTGTTTAGCTGGGGACATTTCGGATGAGACTGTAAATACGGAGATTCAAAAAATTGAAAACTCATTGAAGGCTCTGAACCTCAAAATATTGCGAATGATGATGAAAGTCGGATTTTTTTGGTGGCTTACCATCAAAATCTTTATGTATTAAAAAACCAAAGTGTACCGGTGGTATACAATCAAAAGATTGACTCACAGTGCTCTTTTCTGCCTTTATGACTGGCGAAATCGAAAAATTGTTGGTAATTGGCAAGTATGCAAAGCCTTGGTGCTTTAAAAATCTGGAGGCACAAAAACTTACTGTAATATGGAAATCGAACAAAAAGGCATGGATGACTTCTGCAATAATGGAAGATTAGTTAAAAACTCTTAATTCAAAAATGAAAAAAGAAAGAAGGCCTATTTTGTTGTTTTTAGATAATGCCTCTATATATTTTATAAACATTCAGTAAAATTTTAATTCTCATATTATAGCTATATTAAACAAAAATTAATTAAAATAGTATGATTCTTTTAAAAAGTAATGCTCCTATATGTTTGTATCTATGGATGTTAAACATATATTAATTGTTAAATGATATAAAATTAATGAAAATAGAGGCTATTACTGTCCCAAAAAAGCATTTCCAAAGACGACCAATTTTTTGTAAATGGTTCTTTTAATCTGTCGTTTCCCAACTTTAATATTCGTTAATATTGCAATATATGTATGAACTGAAACCATAAATAAACAACTCTGATACATTTTATATTTTGTGTTATTAAAAAATGTACTGTAGTAACATATTTTTAAAAATTTACTGGTAGTCCATACTACCCTATGCTGTGGACCATAGTACCCCGGCATTAGATGCAATGGTCCGCTTTGTCACTAATTACTAAAAAATAAATATTAAAAAAGAATAGATAATTATAGATTTAGAGAGAGTGTAATATAAACCTTAATATGTAGAAAAAATATATGTAATTTTTTCAAGCAAAAAAAAAATACTAGTACTTTGAGAAAAAACATTCAAAATTTATAAAAGTGGTCCATTGTTCCCAGGTCTCCCCTATCCATGCTGTATATACTGGCATGATTTTTTTCAATGGCTGAATTTATATGCAAATATGTAAAGTATCCCTATAGGAAATTTAAAAAAAACCCTCATAAACCCTAAAGATAAATAATTTTAGAATTAACAGTTATTTCTGAGAGTGTGATGATGCACGATTGCAAAACATTGTTCCTTAACAAAAACCGTAACACTTGTGAGTATTTGACACATGTTCGTGCATTTAATTTTCTTATAAGTCTCATGTTAAGGAAAAATGAACTAATCATATTGTAAATACTAAAGAAGAGTTTGCTTAAGATGTAAGAATGCATCGTATAAGTTAACATCAAATCATTGGATATAATTCCTGGACAAATAAATGCATTGTGTCCAAAACTGGTACAGCGGCCAAAAGTGGAGCATCTACCCTTTATGTTTTTATTTACTACTTATACGTTTCTTGAGGGATTGTTTTTCCCTTATAATTATGTCGATAATTTTTAAAAATGAAACTGAATCACTAATATTTTTGTATGCTGTATAAATCAAAAATATTGAAAATATTTTTTTTATTAATTAAAATTTTTTCGCAAATACTATGTGTCTTCTGTACATTCGCGGTAATTAATTCTTGACCGTTATTAATGTTTTAGAACGATCCATATAATGAGAGGATTTCGTGAATTATGATATTTTATATAAAAATCATTTTTACAATAAAGATATTAGACTATGAAGCTCTTCCATCCCGAGTAACCCCGAGTTTATCAGGTGATATCAATTAATATTTCAAATTACATTAGAAATAAGAAAATGAAATCAGACTTCCAAAGTAAAATCTTCCATTAATTATTAAGAGCAACAGCGATTTTTTCTTCCTTTTGGTATATTATCAATCTTATATGAGAAAGAATTTCATAATTTCATCGTTCATCTACACCATAAGTATTGATATCCATGGAAGACAAACGCAACAGCAACAAACGACAAGCACAAAGTGAAACGCGGAAATGAAAACACAGCAAAAATACATAAGCAAAAAAAAACTGTTTGATTCGCCTAAAAGGCAATTACACATTGCAACTATCATCCCTTTTTGGGGGGTTGTCAGATCGTAAAGAAGGAGAGCGTAAACTCCTACAATCAAGGGCACATTGAAGGAGAAACCGTCCCGTCGAAGCCGCTGTCCCTTGAAGGGGAAAAATTCTAAAGTAAGATACCGCCTTTTACGATGCACGAACCTTCGTCGGAAATGTGACCAACATTTCCGAAGAAAATCCAACATGACCTCGGCAATTTTGCTACATCCTTCAAAAATGGAAGGACCGCTTACCTACTCTGACCCTTATCAAATATATTTTAACGTGCCGAGCGAGAGTTTGAAATTCATACAAACAACTTGCCAAAATATTAGAAGAAACAGTCATTCCAACGCGTTCACATGAATTTCAAATTAAGTTTCTAAAGCAACGAATAAACAATCCAGGTGATACGATACACCAAGCTATGGGAATAATAACGAACCTGCTAAAATACATAAGCCTTGTTTTTTTCACGCAAAAATAAAAAAAAATATTAATTCAAGGAGATCTTTGTTGGCTCAACAAAAAGCTTCCGAAGTATATTAGTGTGCTTTACCATTATTGTACTGATTTCATGCACAAAATTAACAGGTTTCATATCATTTATCGAATGGACAAGTTTTCTGTTTTGTTTATTTGCACTAAAATGCCTTAACAACGTAATTCCGGTGTAATGCAAAGTCAATAGAATTTGCAAAGCGCAAGTACAAAAGTAGTGTAAATAAATTCAAGGTTTTAATATAAGTAAACAAAACAGAAAACTCGTCTATAGACAGTGTCCATAAAAATTAAAAATAAAGTTATCGAGGAATAGTTTTGCCTTTGGCAACGAGAGGTCAAACTTAGTCTATGATGCAACATTAAAGAATGTTATTCAAACAGAATCTGCTCCTGTACTATGGTAGGTCTTGACTATTGTTTTGGTATTTATACTTCGTATATAATATCCACTGTAAAAAAATGATTGTATATTGCTGTGTAATCTGCTCCACGCCTAATTATTCTGAAGTTCTTCGTTGCTCGGTATGCGGTGGCGATCAATTCTTAGAGCAAAATTTCAACCTGACGCTCTCTGAATCAACAGTGGCTCAAACTACAAATACCAGGCATGAATCCACCAAACTAACTGGAGAGGTCGACGGTCAAGTTATAGATAGCCGCCCTAGTCAACATCAGCAAAACGTATCGGCTTGGAAAGATATCATTTTCCCATTCGAACACTCTTCCGTCATTGAATGCCGATGGAGCCAAAATGCTGACACAATCAATATTCGTAACCAAAACATTCCCTTGGGACAAGAACAACTATTGCAACATTTCAGTCAAGATCCTACTGTCGTGAATATTTTATCGCCAGAGATTCACAACAATTCGGATTATAGACATTCTTTACATGCTATAGATAATGACACATGCAACCCTTCCAGCATCAACTTTCTTTCAGACTTGAATATACCAAACCCTGAAATTACTTTCGCTGGACAGACAAATTATATTCGACAATCCAGCAATCCAACTGCAGAAGTCGCGAGTCAAGTGATAGGCAGCAGCCACATTCAACGTGAACAAAACGAATCACCGTGGATAGATTTCAATTTCCCATACGAAGACTCTTCAGTCAGTGAATACCGAAGGAGCCAAGATGCTGACACAATCAATTTTCGAGGCCAAGATATTTGCTGGGAGCAAGAGCAAATTTTCAGTCACGTTCCAAATGTAATGAATACGTTATCACCGGAGATGCAAAACTCTTGGGGTCCCACACTTTCTTTTCATCGCCAGGACGATGAAAGTGCCAATTCGTGCATCAACTGCCTAACGTCCCCCCTGAGTGCTACGTGTGCAAACCTGCAGCATCTGATGCACATCTCTCATCAATCGTCAAGCACTGAACGTGAAAACCAATCATCTATTGAAATGATGCTTCAAATGCAGAGAACTGTAGAATCGTCCGAAATTGAGAATATAGGGGACCAAATCTTATTTGCCGGCTCGTCTGCATCTGCAAGCTGCATGTCGCAATCTGTTCCGGAAAATTTTATCATTGATCACAACGTGAGGGACACTCGGAACAAAGCCAGTCATTCTTCTGCAGACCTATCGAGCACAAGAGGGAATTCTTCCACCGGGAATTTATTTTCGGAAGATTTGGAGAGCGTAAATGAAGCTTCACAGCAAGACGCACACTCTTCTGAAAAACAAACAAGGTTGGGTGGCATGGAGAATGATCCTGCTCTGAGTGCACTTCCAGTAAAACGCTCTCCTTCTCCCACTTCAAAGTTGGTCTTTGAATGTAAGAAGTGTACAAGAAAGTACACAAAAGACTTTTTGCTTAACGCCCATATGCAGGATCACGATAAGAAGAATCCCTACAAGTGCAATAAGTGCCCTATGGAATTTCAATACGAAAGCTGGCTGAGAAGGCATTATGAGGTTCACACGGAAGAAAAGCCTTTTAAATGCAATCAATGTGATTTTGAATGTAAGAGGAAAGAACATCTAAAACGACATATTGGGTATCGCCATAAATCACAGCTTTCTAGTCAACAAATCCCATCAAAGAAAAAATTCAAATGTGTGCAGTGTTCAAGAAAGTTTATACAAGAAGCAGCATTCAACGCCCATGTTCTTAATAATATCTGTGACCCGAACCGCTTTACTTGTGATCAGTGTTCAAGCAAATTTCGCTCTGAGAGTAGTTTGAAATACCATTATAGGTTTCACATGGGAGAGAAGCCTTTTAAATGCGATCAGTGTGCTTATGCCTCCTCATCCAAAGTTAATCTCAAAATGCATCAATATACAAAGCATAAAAAATGACACTTTATGTTTTGAATCTCTGCAAATGTCAAGATGAAATATGTTTGTATTATTAACGTGTAGTTTTATTCTGTAACAAGTAGTTCCGAACTTTTTGTATCAATTTCTTATTTCCAATTTGACTTCGGCATACGCTTCATTGACGATTCGGTGTGTTCCGAAAATCCTAATAACTTTTTGTTCCGAACAAAATTGCGAAACTCCAATTGCTTTGGAAATTTATTGAAAACTGTTTTTTTTCACAAGTTATTTTTTTAATACGTCCTATTACCATGGCTGCATTTTATTTTAGAAAATTTGACTTTTTTGTCTTCAATAATTTTATATCACTCCTGTGACTTTTCTACGGTATTTTCAATATTCTGCTTAATTTCCTGTATTTTAAGTGAGAAAATAAATGTTACTAATTTGAAATCTTTTAGAATGGTTTTGTTGGAAACTTTTTTAGATTTTAATTTAGGAAATTATGAATAAATAAATATGTTGACCTTAGTTTCCCATTTATAAAATTATATTTATGTTTAAAATATGAAGTTTTTGCTGATTGCTAAGTTACAATTTAAACTTTATAAGAATTTGTGGCAGAAATTAGCTTTTAACATCATTTCATAAAAAAAGACGTGATTGCATTAAAGTCGAATATAAACAAATGTTTTAAACCGACTTTTTGTACCTTAAGTATAAACGAAAAATTAGGTATTTAAAGTAATATTTTTTGAATATCAAATCTTTCATTTTATTAGGTAATTTCTGTGATATATTTAGGTTAGTTTTAATTCTCGCGCTTTAATTATCAATATGTAAAAATATTAGATCAATTCGAGTCTTCAGTACTGTTGCTTGTCTGGGACCTTAAAATGAAAATAAAATTGGTTTTATTTGCTTTTTTCGCTTCAAAACCCATAAATATTTAATTCAAATTCAAAATAAAATTATAATTATTGAACAGGTACAAGCGATGTTTCTTCGTTACATATTTTTCCGAACAAATCTTTATTTTCCACAAGACTTATCCTCATCTGATTTATGCAACATCTTCGGTATTCACAGTTTAAGTGTCAGTCGTGATGTTTCATCTCTTTCATTTTATCAAAAGATAATTAATGATTCCATTGATTGCAGTGACATATTGAGCCGTATGACTTATGCTGTGTCTGAGGAAGAGTTGTTTATTTTCAAATGTATTTACCAGGTTTATTTACATACGTAATTTTTTTATTTATAAATTTTATGAAATTTTTAATACGTATTCTGATGATTTTGATGTGTTTAATATGTCTTATGGTGTTTTTAAGACTGCAATTTTGCAGCCTTTGTGTTCTTGAGGTGTTTTTATATTGTATGCTTTTTAAATTCGTGTTGTGTTAATAGTGATTTGTGTGTCTGTTGTTTCTATCGATCTGTGCTTTACGGCTATTTTAGTGTTTCTATATCATGCACTCTGTAATTGGAGTTTATTCTGTAGCGTGCATTTTCTAAATAAATAAATATGCGAGATTAAATGAAAGTGTGACCAGATTTATTATTTCCCAAATTATTTTCTAATAACTGCGTATGAATAATATTTTATTTTCTTTAAAAGGACTTAACATTCCTCTACCTGAAAATCCTTCGTTGCTTTAGATGCTTTTCAGGTTCTGCGCTATATAATGTAAAGTGAGTTTTTTAGAGGAATCAAGAATTCTGTATGTAAAGTTTCTGAATCCCATTTTTCGCTTCTTTTAAGTAGATTTGATTGGTAGTCTTGATATTATGTGGATGAAAGTTAAACAAGAAAGAGGCTAAAATTTTAAACTATATCTGCCAAAATAAACCGTCATATAGAAAGAAAATTTTTCAATCAATGTTATTCAAATAAATATGAGTTTCTATTTTTTAGTGAAGTATCTCATTCAACCCTTGAGGACGACTGTCACGCGAGTGTGCCAGCTACTCGTAGCGTTAAGCGTGTGATCGACCTCAAAGGGTTAAACTAGTTATCATTTTGAAATTGTGATTTGTGATAGAAACCGTATAAATGCAGGGTGCAAAATTATTTTATGTATTGTTTTGTCATTATTTTATGCCTTTTCCTGAAATATCCTAAATATATTTGATTACATATAATTTCTCGGGTTCCTTAAAAATATTTCTTTTATGGAATATTCCTAAAAGTAAAGTTCGGATTTGAGATAGAAGGAAATGTGGTTTGGAAGAATTTCACTGTCACATTTATAGTTACGAATTAAGTATCTGTATTTTTTACAGAGAGGATATTTCATCAGTTCCTTGCTCAATATGAAAACGTATACTTATGTAATGAACTTTCTCATTTCATATTACATTATCTTGCCTTTGAAGCGACATCCTCAAAATTGCTAAATAGCTATTTTCAGTCGAGTTTCTTCTAGTTGATTTTATTTAAAATACTTCATTTTACTATTCAACTTCAAACTTTGGAGGCGGTCATAGTTGCTCTTTCGGATTCGGAGGGGTGGAGAGAATTTTTTCACCTAAAACTTCTTTTGAGTGTAAAATTTTATGAAAATCTTGCTTATAGCAACGTGAGTCTAAGGATTATTGCCAACAAAATATCTTGGGTTCTTTGGGTAATTGGATCCCAAACTAGATAAATTGAATTTAACATTTGGTTTAGGCTCCATAATTGTAGATCTGAATTAAACTTTCTCCAAAACAGAAGTCCGTGATGACCAAATAGAAAAGCTTAAATGTATGCTTGTTTTTCTTCACCGTACCACGAAGCTTAACAGAAAACGTGTCATACAGTACACGAATACGAAACAGGCGAGAGGCAAATATCCCTCGTGAATTTTTTGTATTATTATTATTTATTTAAACTTACATTTTAACAATGGATTGGTCGTACCTCTGAATGATTCATCGTAGATCCCGTGGCGTCTGTCAGACACCACCCTCTTTGTTAATAATCACACATATTATACATTTATTTTAATATTCTCTTTATTTTTAAACGCTTTTACTGAGTTCGAAATGTTTCATGTTTTATGTATGTATGTGAGGTGGAAATTTTGTGATCGATTTTTCACTCACTTCTTAATGCACTAGAGTTCTGAAATTTTGTATATTATGGATCTCGATGACAATGCAATATTTTGATAATTTTAGATCTCTCAATTATCAATTTTTAAAAAAACAATTCGCAAAATTACGCTTGCACTCGGTAGGTTTCTGTGGCGCCATCTATAGTATTTTTGAGAATTATTGGTAAAAGAATTTTTTTTAAGTTTTTTTCACATCGCTTGTACATTATGCGATTATCTATGATTTTTTCTACATCTTATGTCAATTTTATTGGGAAGGAGAATGTGTAACAAGATAATAAAAGGTAATTGATTAGGTAATCATAATAATCAGATAAAGAGTGTAGCATTAGCTCTGGTTTGCTTCAGCCCATTCGGACTGAAGATTTCAGTATGATACTTTATTTGCCCAGAATGCTCTACAGACCAAAGAGAAGACCGGTTTTCAGTTCCGCTGTATCTTCTTGAATGAGTTGAAAATCAGGTTTGACTTGGTTGTAATTTAGTTATGTTGATGTCCCGTTTTGAAGCAACATTTGGAAAACAAGGTATTTTGGAAAGGACAGCTAGTTATTTTGAACCTGGGTCAGATAAATACCACGATACCTGGGTTGGCACCCTCCTCACAAAACTTCTGTACCACACCAGCGGGTGTACGTTTGGTCACAACTTATGATTGAACACTAGATCTTTCTTACTTTCTACGAGTTTTTACGTGCGAGTTTAAGTCTTGCCTATTTTCTTCTAGTGTGTCATAATATTCAGTTATTTCAATTTCTATAATGATTCTTTTCCCCACAAAATTTTAGTAAAAATGATTATAAAATATACCAGATTGAAGTTACTAAATAGTTAAAATAGTTATGCTGAATAGCATTCATAAAGCGGTATTTTGCGATAACTTTGAAAAGGCAGTTAAATGCATTGTTAGGCAATATACATCAGTTTCTAACCATTGCAAATATGTTGTCTTCAAATCAATTCGTTACTGTGATCAGAAGTCGGAATACATGTTCCCAATTACCAAGTACTCTCTGGGGTAATTGGGAACACTTCCGGGTAAAATAAGAACGCTCCGAAATGTGAAGTTGATGAATTAGTGAATTATTTTTGAAAGGAGGCATTGTTTAATGAACCCTGTATAATATGTTTATGCACTCATAAAAAAATACAGAACTCTTCTAAGTCGCATAATATCCTTTTAAAGAGAAAATAATGAGTGAGTCTGCAAAATTCCTTCCCAATTACCCCAAATGATCATATTTACTTCAATTTTTAACTCTTCCTTAACATATTGTCGAGTATTCTGTAAGTGTCGTACAGTTTGATTGAAAAATATGCATGTTATAAGCAAATCATTATGGAAAATTTCAGGTTTTTCAGAGAAAATTTTTATATTTTCCCGCGAATTTCTGCTCTTTTTGCGAAAATGCATGTAAATATTCCGCACATCAAACAAAGCCATAGATGAAAATTCTAAGCCATTTTCAACTTTCTGTGAATCGTGGCTAGTCCGAAATCATTTTCTACTTCATCAATTTCTGATAGGTCCCCTAAATACTCTCGTGTCCGAATTTTAACTGAAAATGTGAGTTCAGGCCTCTTCTCTACATGTTCGAAGTTCTAAGAAACTCCATCTCGACTTTCGACAATTCTCAACATTTCTCTCTCTACTTGAACAAAACGATGTCACTGCCAATATCTGTCAATAATCTTATAAATATTCGAACAGATACTTAATATTATTATTATTAATCCACCTGCAGGAAAACAATATGTTAAGGTTTACGTTTATGCAAAAACCTCTTGACGTAAACAAATTCTGCAATAGCTGATGAATCCGATTAAAGACTTCTTTATCAATGATAATGTCATGCTTTTGTCAAAGTATAATCACGATTCGTGCCAGAGATCCTATGTTTTCCACAATATTTGGCTAGTATCCAGAAGTTGGAAGACACTCGATTTCGTCGCCAATATGGCGGATTATGGACACCTGTGCTTCATTAGCAGTCATCTTGCTTTGGCGACTTGGCGCCGTTTTAATAAGAGTTTGTTCCAACTTCTAGATTTTAACTCAATATTTCCGCACCCGATCGATAGGCTTTTAACTCAGGGCTTGGTAAAATAAAAGGTTATCGTCACATGGCTTAGTGGTCTGGATTACCTTCGTCTCCGCAGACGCAACAATCAGGAAAAGATAAACCAATTCTTTCGAGTTAGGTCAGGAAAGGTGTGATGAAATGATTAATTCTATAATGTAGCACTTTGATTTTTTTCGGAGTCCGAATAAGAAAGTTCGGCGTCCCGTTTCCGAAAGGCCCCATCTCTCCTGCCAAATTTCAAAAACATACTTTTATAGATTTCTTTAACCTGTTAACTGGGGAAAAAACTTTTGCTCAACTCGTTTCTCAATGGAGGCTTTTTTATTCGCAGTGAGAAGAAATATCATCACACCTCAGATAATAAAAGGAAATCGTTCTCAACGTATGGATTATATTAATTACGACATAATATTTTATGATATATAAATCAAATATTTCCAATGTACAAAGCATTGACCTTCCTGCAGGCGCGCGTATGTAGGAGATACTTCTATCGTGCATCGTATTATATATTTATATCACTTTTTTAAAAATTTTAATGCAATTTTTTTATATTTTCTGTGTTTAGAATGGAGCTATAAATAAAGATTACATAAGTAAAAGTTTTATGGATTTTTGTGAAAGAACGCGATATAAATATGTAATACAATGTTCGATAGAATTATATCACATATATGATCGCTCGCTGGAAGGTTTAAAATTTTCATGACGAAAAATATGTCATTGAAGCACATTGAAGTAGTCTTCCTGATATGACGAAACATTTCGTCATGCCCGGTTAACAGGTTAAAACGCAAGTTTCATAGAGTTTGATCTAGATTTTAACAGTACTTCCATTTTAAGCTTGTGAACAGATTTTTTTTTGACGTCAACTTTCGTCCCTCCAAATAGGTCTAATGGGGTGTAGGGAAAGGAAAAAATTATGACGCTTTTCGTAGTAAAGTTAAACGCTTATCGCTCAGCAACCAAATAACATAGAGAGTTTGTTTTAGTTTCATTAAACAGGGAAAAGTAGGCATTGAAGATCTGAAAAAAAAATTTTAGAATTTTGGGTTACAGTTTAATTTACAATCAATCTGCAAAATTGGTGAAAAATAAAAAGAATTTTAATGACGTCACAGCTACCGATACGCGCGCACGCAGTGAACAACCAACTTCCCGCACTTTTTCATACCTAATTTTCAATCACATAGAGCTACTTTAGTCACAGAAAGTCACAGTTGAGGAGGGTAAGTATGTTTACGGCCCTCAATCCCAGCGGCCCTTTCGCAGAAACAGCCTCCTGTCGATTTTTTTACGAAAAGATTATTTTGCGAAAGAAACGATTTCACGTCGAAAATTTGTCAACAATTTTACAAAACTAATAAAGGAACTTATGCTTTTTGTGTTGCGAGGAGATGCATTCTGTAAGAAAATTTAACCATCAAAGCGATTACCTATTTTGATCTATTTGATTAAAAATTTTGAATAATTCGCTTTTAAAGTGAATAATTGCATTTTATTGCGTTTTATCAAGTCTCTGGAATCTTAAGAATATTTATTCCTGGTGGTATCAGAAATTATGCACATAAACTTGAATTATCTGCTTTTGAACTCAGAATGAGAAACGGAAAAATACTGCTCAAACGCTTAGAGAGTAAGGTTATTTTTTCTCAACCTTAATAGTATCATTTGTCTAGATTCAGAACATCTAAAGAATTCGGGAAAGATTAGCTTTACCGTATTAACCTCCAGTTTTGAAACACGATGCGGCCTGTTTTGCGATGGACCTCGTAATTTTAAAAAGTAATTAGATGAAAGGATGATTCAGGAAATGAAAGATATTTTATATTAAAATATTTAATCGACATCAAATTTTCTTTGGATTTCTCTATCAATTTTACTGCGAATTAGAGCGCACCTTATAAAGTTATTACTATTAGATGCAAAAACATATTCTAGTAATACTTATCAAATATAATACATATTTTATGAAAAACATATTTTCATGCATCAAACCTTTACTGATCTCCTATATTTCAGTATGCTTCAGAAAATTCAACTTTGTCAACCCAAGTTTAGTGAAAGTTGCCTACGGAAAACCTAAACAAGGAAATTAGAGGACATTTCGACTTATTGATCTGTTTCTAAAGACATAATGGCAAAAATTATTTTTCTACAAAGTCTTCGTTTTGTTTTCACAGCCCGGAACTTAAAGATTAGGTGAAGATCGCTTCTGAGAGAGTGAAACAGATGCACCAAAGTTTCACAGAGATATCATAAATGAAGAAACATGCAGCATGCTCGGCCTGTGCGACAATAATGTGGACACTGGGGTCAGTTACACATGGCTATCACCGGCCCATGTGCAAAAAACTTCAGTACTATTTCTCGCACTTCCGTACGATCTTTCATCGGAAATGTGGTCTGGGTTATAGAATGGAATGTACACCTTATCTGCATCCTGGGGGGATGAAAGAACCCACTTACCTACTGGCAACATCTCATTCCCAAATTCCAGGTTCCGTACGGGAGTTTGTTAGAAAGTCATACCGAGAATTTGTCAAATCTTGATGTCAATCGACATCAAATTCTATTTGGATTTCTCAATCAATTTTACTGCGA
>BGPR01020662.1:10189-27590 GCA_013235015.1 Araneus ventricosus | reverse complement strand
GGACAACAATTTTCTGGTGTAGTATTGTTCAATGATTGTAAATATAGCTTTGTAAGAGAGTTCATATACGGGGACAACAATTTTCTGGTGTAGTATTGTTCATTGATTGTAAATATATGAACAATACATGCAATAGACGCAAAACAATCACGTCCAGGTCACCACTTGTACAGGTCTGTTAATTAATTATGCAAATGGCCAACTCGATGTCTATAAAAAACATCTTTATTAACATAACAAAAGCGACGTCGGTATCTAAAACAAAGCAAAGAAAGATTCGAAACTTGAAACTGAATTATTTCACAACTACGCATTTATTTGTAGTCACGTTCAACTCGATCTCTTCAGTTCACTTCTCTGTCTGAAGTCTTGACCGCAGCGCCACATATAGCTTTGTAAGAGAGTTCATATATGGGGACAACAATCTTCTGGTGTAGTATTGTTCATTGATTGTAAATATAGCTTTGTAAGAGAGTGCATATATGGGGACAAAGCAGGTACACTGGTTACCAAAACTTTAGCACAATTCTTAAGATGCTACAAATTTATTGTTAATATGGATACAATGGTTTGCAATCATTTGGCTGTGAAACGTTTGAAAGGCCCTTATTTTTTAATGTTTTAGGGGGATTTGGAACCCTATGTCCGTTAATCCTAACCCTGTTACTTCGATCTGCCTTTTCTCAAAATCTGTTATAGATTCATGTTTGCAATTTTTTATACAAGTAAAGTACATCTTTCTCATTATACTGAAATGATTAAAAAAAATTCAAAAACTTATTTATTACAAATTTTTTTGTATCAGAACAAAAAATGTGAAATTGGCCATTTCGACGTACCTTTTCTCAAAATATGTTATAGATACACTTTTCAAACTTTTTATACAAGTAAAACACACTTTTCTCATTATACTAAAATCAACTTTTTTTAAAACTGAAGACTTTATTTTTTACAATTTTTTGTGTCAAAATAGGGTAAAATTTCACTATGTTTAATTAAATATTTTGTAAATTTATAGAAAATTAAAAATTAGCCAAAAGCTCATTTCAGTATAATGAGAAAGGTGTACTTTACTTGTCTAAAAAATTTCAAACATGAATCTAAAACAGATTTTGAGAAAAGTTACATCGCAGTAACAGGGTTAGGATTAACGGACTTTGGGTTCCAACTCCCCTTAATTTCAATTCGCACACTCTACATTTTTCCCCTTTTATTCCAAGAAACAATTAGACACTTAATTCATTCGAATCAAAGGTTGGAATCACGTGCCGCATGGCGGTATAGGAAGCTTGTGGGTGCTAGAAGCGGGCTCCATCCTTCACACGCGACTCACCCTCAGTCTGCTCCAGCCGCTGTCCGAGTCAAATATGGGTGCAATTATGGCTTCTTATTTGGGAAGTGGTGATCAAAATGTGTATTTAATTGGTAGATAGTGTCACCAAATTAACGGAAGCAAATTTCCATCCAACCGGCAAGTACTATCGGTGTTATTTTATAATTTCCATGGGGTTAAACTGTCCCTAACTGAAAGTGCCAATTCAGTATTTCGCGATTGCCCTGATTTTGTTACATCAGATGATGGTAAAAGGAAATAATTAAATAATTTGTTATTTCCTGTATTTTATTTGGAAACTTCTTGCATAAATAATATGAAAATTATCAAAATCAAGTGATCATAAGAACAAATTGAAAGAATGTTCCTATTACGTTTTCTTCCTTCATAACTTGAACATGTTTCTATTATTAATACTGTGCTTCTTAAAACTGCCATATCTAAAATTTTATAATTTTTATGAAGAATATGGATGGGTAGAATATTTATAATTCTTTCTTGTTTTTGTCTTGTTAGGCATTTAATAAAAAATTAGCAACAAATTTATCTTCGGATCCGGGGATAGTAGAGTCCCTGGGTATTTTTCCAATTCCATACCATGATCTTAGGTTGATTCGAACTCTCAAATGATTCGAACCGGATCGGTGCGCGTTTAGTCATCTGCGGTTGGCAATACTTCGAATGTAAATAAAACGGGTTTTTTTATACGCAACTGTAGTGGCAGGTTGTTGACATGTTTTTGTCAGTTGGAGATGAGAACGGGAGCAAAAAGAATATGGAGGCCTTTCTCGGAGGGTGCCATTTTTTTTCTCTTGACCGAATCAGATCGGCAATAATTTTAGCCCTTCTTTTGATGACAATTTTTTCTTGCCTTTTAAGCATTTTGAAACGAAGGCATAATTTTGTGATACTCTTGATCTGACAATTTTTGAACCCGGTACAAGCTAAGAACTCAGTTCTGGAGCATACGCCGGAGACACACCCTTCATCCTTGAGAACGGGAGAATGATATACGTGCACGAGATCGGGTTATATTTTCTGGCAATATTATTCGTATTAGAGAAGTATCTTTTAAACTTATTTTATTATTTTGATTACTCCAGTGAAGAGTATTATGATTTGGAGGGGATAATAGCCTTTGTTGCTTCAAATCCCGTAACACAAATTCAAGTATGATTTGGATTAATAATAAATCATTTTTAAGAAAACCTGATCTCGCAACTGTGCCACCTCTACGAACTTTTCACTGTCAATTCTGCTAAAGGTGTTAAACACACTCTCGTCGATAACAGTCTTCAGATTTTTTTTACTTTCAATTCTATGCATTTAGATATAGTTTTTCAAAGAATTGAAAAAAGTAAATTGTAAGCAACTTATAATCGACATATAATCCACATAGCTCCTAAACTTGAGCAGTGTCATTTAAAGAGTCTGTACTTTATTTCCTATTCATGTCTTCTATATTTTCTGAGATCTTATTTTTGGAGAAATTACTTTTATCTTTCTTTACTGGACAACTCTAAAGCAACAATGTAATAGCTAAAATTATGTTAAATTTACACAAGTTATGAAAATATTGAAATAAATAAGATGTATAAGGTTCAGTATAATTTTTGAGCATATCTAATAGCTATTCTGAATATCTGCTGCTAAATTATATCGAATACATAATTGAAACATTTTTAATTTGATCAATTATTATATTTATTAATTTACAAAATAACTATACAAATCTGAATGATTTTCATTTTTATTTAATTATTTATAAGAATGTTAACCTTTGTTAAGATGCAATAGTTTTGAGTAATTAGGTAGTTTTCCACTCCAGGTTTCTAAGTACATTGTAGAGTTATATTTCATTGCTCTCACAAACATAAGGGATTTTAGAGAGAGAAACTGAGATTTTAGAAGGGAACGTTACCTAAAACTCTAAATACATTTATTTATGTTTAAGTACTTTCGAAATTGGATTCACTTCTTTTGGAACAACGTGGTGGCTTCACTTGATTTGTGATGTCAATATAAAAGTTTTGGTATGATATACAAAATTTTTCTGTAATCCTATTTATCGAATATAAATTTTTTGAAAGAAAAAATACTTTTAATATATTTAGTTTTACATATTCTTAAAACGTTGACAGGTAGCGTAGCGTTATATAATATTCAAAGAAGTTTCACATCCAGGAGACGTTATTATTTTTTACGTAACTGATTAATTAATTTAAGTAAAATTTCTAAAATAAGGAAATAGTTTCCTTATTACATTAAATTTAAACCTCGTAAGAAATTTTAATTACTTTTATTCCGGACATAACATATATATCCGAATCAGAATTATTTTTTATCGGTAAGAAAAACTAGTTTTCCAAATATCAAACCATTTCATATATTTACTTTCAATTTTGGATATGTGATCAAAAACATGGAATAGAGTAAAAAATAGGTCGTTAACTTATTTTTAGCTGCTGATAACTGTATGAAGAAAATGGACATAGCTCAAAGAAAAGAAAAAGTGAAGCAAAATTCTACCTTTAGAGGTCTAATGCGAGAAAAGAACATAAATCTTGATGAAAAGGGGTAAAAAACTGCCGAATTTAATAACATAAAAAACTGTGCATTTTATGTGTAAATTTTGTTCCAATTTGTAGAATGTTTAATTAAACCCCTTTGCCCCGACCGGGACATATGAATGCCGTTTTAAATATGCTTGAAATATCAAGGTGGTAGCCAAATTATTTTGCTTATTAGCATTTATGCAGCAGCAGCCAGCTATTAGTGTTCACTATGTTACATTAATGATTTAAAAATTAAAATTTGTGTGTGAAATCATTCATTTGTTATTTTTTGTTGAAAGTGAACTAGTAGATAACAGAAAAAGTATCCGCTTAGTTTAAACGTAAATGTACCATACTTTTTTTAAAAGAGGTATTAGTCACGTTATTAAGTTTAATAAATTGAGTAATCTTGCTATTTTACAAGAGGTAAAGGAAAGGGAGAGCTTACGCGAGCAGTGCTTTTTGAGCTCGCTATTTAGTAGAGGTTAAGCTTTCCTTAAAATGCTTCCATTTTTTTTTATCAATTCTTTGCTGAAATTTTTGTATGATGAAGTCAAGAGCAACCAACGTAAGAAATGAGAGTACTATTTTAAGTGATCGATAATTAATCCCAATTCATTTTTTATGATCCTTTATTTTTATTATAAAACATTATATTTACTAAAAGGATTGTTCAATGTTTTAGATTTTGTAAAAAAAAAGTAAGTTTAAGGCGATCTCTTCAGTTTTGACATATCATCATCTTAACATATTAAGAACCGTTTTTGCTTTACTGTAAGAATCATTCAAAACGTTAATTGAATTGTTTTACATTTTTTAGATGAAGAATTATCAACAGTCTACGCCAACTTATTTGTAGGAATTGTTCTACAAATAAATTGTAAAGCAATCACAGAAGTGGAGGCCCACAAAAGCTATAAAGTTGTCTCCTTAAGTTGCTAATCTTGGCGATATATTTGGCGACCATTTGGGTGACCTGGCGGTGAAGTTGGCGACAAAAGGAATTTTCTAGAAGGACCTCGAACTTTCAACCTATTTCTACTGGCTTCATGAACTTTCTGGAGATTACGTCACTTCCTGTTGAGAAAGTATAAAAGCAAGCTCTCAACACTGTCCAATAAATTGAAGTTAGATTTGAAATATGTGCTTTTGTTTTCTTAAATACTTAAAATAAATTCACTGCATATTATGTATATTAATAAAAAAATGAAATTACCAAGAAATGATAAATTTTAGTAATTATAACATTACTGAATAAATTCAACAATTTATAAAAAATGAGTCAATGAGTTTTTGCATTTATTTTCATAGTTCATTTTTCATTCTGCCTCAGGCATTTGTTTATTTACAAACATTATGCTTTTTAAAAAATCGTAGTAATGTTGAGAATTCAGTAAAATTTTACCGGTTAAAAAGCAAAAATAAATAAATATTAATGTGATTGGCAATATAAACGGACATACCGTATCTCAAATTTTACCAGATAATTTGTAATAGAACCAGAGTTATTCTGGTAAATTTAACAAATTAAATGGTCTAAATAACCATCTTATTGGTAATAGAACCAGAGTTATTCTGGTAAATTTATGAAATTAAATGGTATAAATTACCATTGTATTGGTAATAGAACCAGAGTTATTCTGGTAAATTTATCAAAATAATGGTCTAAATTACCATCTTATTTAGTAGTATTACCTTTGTGTACGGTAATAATACCAAATTCCATATCAAACAGCGTGATAAATAAACGATATTTTCTGGTTATTATACCATAAAGTCATTACTAAACTGCTACGGTAAAAAATACCGTACTTTATGGTGTTCCATATGAGCCAGACAATACGGTAAATTTTACCATATTCTGGTAGTTTTGACCAGAATTTTTTTTCAGTGAAAAGTCAACAGTCCTGACAACCTTTCTATTTGAATTTTTAGAATGCGCTAAAAAATTTTTTTAACAATTAGTTTAAAATCACTTTTAAATTTAAATAAAATAATTTTTAATACCCAATATACTGACACCAACTCTCTTGAAAACAAACCCCTGCAATAGAAAGCGGCCGAGATACTCTCTTGCTCTCTAAACTCCTTCATGGTTAAATCATTTCGTAGATTTTAATCTCGTCGATTAAATTAAATTAAATTTAATTTAAAGAAACATAATAAAATGAAAAATAATAAATAATTTAATATAAACAAACTCTTGTTTATGGTACTCCAATCCACTGCTTTATGGCTTCTCTGTCACTTTAACCTTACTTCAGACGATCCCAATTGCAACCTAATTAGCTAAGACCTGCAACCACTCCAATCCTGACACCCCTTCAGATGACCACTGTGTTCTTGCACTTCAGCCCACTGCTTCATGGCTCTCGTGCCTGCCTACAGATTCACCTGTCTCACCTGCCCAGGTACTTCTTCAACTGATCAACGATTGTGAGCCTGTCACTCTTCACCTCCTGTCACAACGTCCCATTGTGTTCTGTACCTGTCTTCCAGCTGACTCTTCCACACCCCTTCAGATGACCATTGTGTTCCTGCACTTCAGCCCACTGCTTCATGGTGCTCCGTGCCTGCCTGCCAATTCACCTGTCTCATCTACACAGGTACTTCTTCAACTGATCAACGATTGTGAGCCTGTCACTCTTCACCTCCTGTCACAACGTCCCATTGTGTTCTGTACCTGTCTTCCAGCTGACTCTTCCACACCCCTTCAGATGACCATTGTGTTCCTGCACTTCAGCCCACTGCTTCATGGTGCTCCGTGCCTTCCTGCCCATTCACCTGTCTCATCTGCCCAGGTACTTCTTCAACTGATCAACGATTGTGAGCCTTCCACTCTTCACCTCCTGTCACAACGTCCCATTGTGCTCTGTACCTGTCTTCCAGCTGACTCTTCCACACCCCTTCAGATGACCATTGTGTTCCTGCCCTTCAGCCCACTGCTTCATGGTGCTCCGTACCTGCCTACCGATTCACCTGTCTCACCTTCCCAGGTACTTCTTCAACTGATCAACGATTGTGAGCCTGTCACTCTTCACCTCCTGTCACAACGTCCCGTTATGCTCTGTACCTGTCTTCCAGGTGACTCTTCCCCACCAACTCCTGTTGCACGAAACCAGACCCATCTTTCCCACAAAAACTGTATTAACGTCATTGCTATCTCAACAAGTGAAATTCATCGCCCTCATGTCTGTCATGCATCAAGACACGCAAGTTTTGGAGCTTGCAGCTCCAATGAATTGTGTTTCCCTACAAATTTATAACTCTCTGGTAAGTGACCCACTATCAAATGTTCAAATGTTTTTTTTTATTTCACTTTGCAGTGATATTTCATCCTTAAAGACTGCTTGTGTAGATATTAAAAACATCAATAAAAAGCATCTGGTTTTGAAAGTTCTTTAGGGGAAAGACGTGGGGGGGGGCAAAACTTGCATCGCCTAAGGGTCCCTTTGATTCTTAATCCGGTCCTGGTCCGAAACATTTCTGCTCAATTTTAGAGGGTGCGAAAATCACTGCGTCAATGTTTCGAAGCCTGCAGTATGGTAACAGAACCGATTTCGAACATCTCCTGTAACTATGAATTTCCCCTATCGTGCATTGTTTCGTTTTCAATGTTAATAAATTAATGTTAAACACCGCCATCTACTGGTTTGCTGTAATCAAAGTTTGCGTACTGAGAAGGCTCTATAGCCGGTTTTAGAGATCCAAATAAAATAAAATTTCACTAGAGTGTAGTACAAGTGAATATCTAAAGACAAAAAATAAGGATTGAATATCTAAAAGACAAAAATTAATAGAAGCAATTTAATTGGTGTGCGCAAATGCAACATCATCCGGGAAAAAGTTGTGAAGTACAAAATAAATATAATTACTAATAAAGGGAATTTTTAATTGTGGAAGAGTTAAAAATACAAAAATAATAGCAAACAACGATAAGAAGTAAGAATCCGATGGATGACTTTATCAGAGGCCATTCATCCATGCAGATTCAAAACTGGAATAGGTTAAAGACTGTTTTTAATTTTTTCTTTGTGAATGAATGTTTTTCTTTCCAATATATTCCGGAATGGGTTCAGGCCTTTGAGGAAATTAATATTAAATTCAGACCTTAAAGTCTTTTTCTTCTACAGAAAACCTATTCTGGTTTTGAATCTGCATGGATGAATGGCCTCTGATGAAGTCATCCACCGGATTCTTATTTCTTATCGTTGTCTGTTATTATTTTTGTATTTTTTAACTCTTCCACAATTAAAAATTACCTTTGTTAGTATTTATATTTATTTAGTAGAAGTGAAAGTAGCTCTCTGAAAACTGGAAAAGAAGAAAAAGAAAGTTAAAAGTTTCGTCAACAGGTAGCGCTGCACAAATATCCGAGGTGATCTGCAAAAATCACTTCGTACATTTGCGCAGCGCCATCTATTTTAGGAAAATCTTAACTTCCTTTTCTTTTTTTTTCCCTCTATCTTTCTTCTACTTTTTTCCTTTCTTTTCGGTTTTCGCATAGCGCATGACTTGCACAACATACTAGTGAAATTTTTCCATAGTTGGACCCATAAAAATGGGAATCACTTTGCGGGATTGAAGTAGGTAAAATGGCTCTTCATGTTGTAAGTTACTGGGCAAAAATTATTCGGCATTGTCTGATGAACCGTATGCAAAATTTTTACATGATCGTTTAAGACCGCCTGTATAATATTTCATTTGGTCGATTCGGTAGAAGTATTGACATTTTCTGCTTTAAAAATCAATAACTGTTAGTGTGGACTTAATTAGCACTTTTTTAAGTGAAACAATACTTTATAATACAATGCATGGGAATTATTATTCAACTTCATTTCATCTATTGATATTTCTCTACTTTTTCCTTTTTTAATTATTGATAACACCTAAAATATCAGCTTATCTTTTAAAAGCTGCTTATGTCAAATTAAAAGTTGAGTCTTAAAATAAGTAAAGAAAGGCCAATTATACTCGCACTTTTATTTTTTTCTTATTTTGCTAAGCACGCGTGAATACCCAAAATAATTAACAGATGTGTTTTCACTGGAATTAATTATTTAGTGGACTGCTAGGTTTCGTTTCGTTTAGTTTCCTTTCCTTTCCTTTCGTTTGGCTTAGTTTAGTTTAGTTTAGTTTCCTTTCGTTTCGTTTCGTTTAGTTTCCTTTCGTTTGGTTTAATTTAGTTTAGTTTCCTTTCCTTTCCTTTAGTTTAGTTTCGTTTAGTTTCCTTTCGTTTGGTTTAGTTTAGTTTCCTTTCTTTTCCTTTAGTTTGTTTCTTTCGTTCTTTTAGGTTAGTTTTTCCTTTCCTTTCCTTTGTTTCGTTTCGTTTAGTTTAGTTTCCTTTCGTTTCGTTTAGTTTGTTTCTTTCCATTTCCTTTAGTTTCGTTTCGTTTAGTTCCTTTCGTTGGTTAGTTGTTGGTTTCTTTCTTTAGTTTACTTTTTGTTTCGTTTAGTTTCCTTTCTTTTCTTTCTTTGTTTCGTTTCGTTTAGTTTAGTTTAGTTTCGTTTCGTTTCGTTTAGTTTAGTTTCCTTTCCTTTCCTTTAGTTTCGTTTCGTTTAGTTTCCTTTCGTTTCGTTTAGTTTAGTTTCCTTTCCTTTCCTTTAGTTTAGTTTGTTTAGTTTGTTTCGTTTCGTTTCGTTTAGTTTGGTCTTTCCTTTCCTTTGTAGTTGATCATTTCGTTTAGTAGTTAACGTTCGTTTGAATATTACAGGAGCTATTTAGAAAGAACTTCGTAATTTAATGGACACTTAAGAACCCTATGATAAAGATATTTTGTAACATCACTTCCATTAATAATGGATACTACTTCCTTTAAACTTATTGTAATTTGTTTGTTTTAAATTAATATTTTCTTTAATTAAATGCAAATAACTAATGTCTATGGATGAACTTTCTGTTCTGTTTTTAAACATTCTATCCTCCGTAGTAATTTGTTGTATGAGATCTTCCAATTTTCAGTTCTCTATTTGAAGATTTTAATAAGCTTTTCAATTCCCGTTTTCAAATGGAAATATAATACATTTACAGTACCAAGTGGACGAATTTATATACTTGAAGAATGAAAGTTACGTATATAAAAGCATAAAATTTTGAGCTGTCAGAGTATTTAAAATTGAAAAAAAAATCGCTATTTAAAAAAATTCCTTCTAACAAAATGGCTGCCATAATTGTTTTTTATCTCTTTGTAGTGTCAATTTTAACATAGAAGACGTATTATATTTTTAACTTTTGTGCTTTTTATGCAATAATCAGAACTAGTTTAAACAAGGCGCTGAAAATAATAGACAAATGGATTTCACGATTGCTTAGATTGTAGAGTTATTATGGTTTAAGCTTGATTTCCTACGTTATTGGTGCTTAAGTTTGTTTAAAGGGAAATATGCATTAGCCCAAATTTTAACTTCTTTAAATTTCTGAGCAATAATCAATCAGATTGGCAAGATACAGCGATTTATCTTTCACATCTGCGTCGAGAAAGGATCCGACAATAATGTGGAACCTCAGTTGTGATATGCAAAAGTATTGAAGAATTTCAAAGTCGAAAACTTTATATTCAGCTGTAACACTGCACGTTATTTTCCATACAATGGCTCTATTTGTTTTTAAGCCAAGGTCATTATTAATTGCTCTTGAATTGATTTTTGAGGATATTTATTCAAGTCTGCATTTTGTGAATTGACTAGATTTCTAATGCATCAGGTTCAAGACAGGTTCATTGCAATCCATGCAACTGACTAGAAATTCTGCATAAGAATACAGGGAATCAGTGAGGCTGATGTAGAATTTAAAATATTTATAACTTTGTTAGTGCATTTAATAGAAAAAGTCATAAAAAGGATTATAAGCTTGATGTATTTAGTTTTTTTCTGCCTATATACAGTTTTTTTGCCTATAAAATCGGCATTGACCGATGGCATTTCTAAAAAAATGGAAAATTACGTTCAAAGTTGATGAATTATTTCGTACGGGCTATCGAATTGAAATGTAAAAGTAAAGTTCTGTGCTTTTGAAGGATTGGAAGCTTGATGTTTTAATTCTCTTTTTTTTCCTATATGCAGTTTTTTTGCCTATATAACTTTTTTGGCCTATAAAATCAACGTTGACCCATGACTTTGTTAGAAAAGAAAGTAAATTGTTTTCTTGAGTTGGATGAATTAAAATATTTCATTGCAAAAAAAAAATTCCATATAAAAATGTAAAAAGGAAACAGGTTCAATAGCTTTTAAGGATTGGAAAGCGATCTATTGGATTCTCTTTTTTTACCTATAAAATCCACGTTGATATGACTGTTGAAATTAGAAAGTGAATTACGTTCATGAGATTGGATAAACAAAATATTTCGTTGCAAAAAAAATTCCATATCCAAGTGGATGAAAAATGTAAAGAAACGAGTTCTTTGCTTTGTAGGTTAAACTTGATGTATTTAATTCTTTTTTTGCCTATATAAATTTTTGCCTATAAAATCGACGTTGACCCATGACTTTGCTAGAAAAGAAAGTAAATTGCGTTCTTGAGTTGAATGAATTAAAATATTTCGTTGCAAAAAAAATTCCACATCCAAGTGGATGAAAAGAAAGAAATGATTTCTTATATGGATTGGAAGCTTGATGTAATTAGTTCTTTTTTTTGCCTATATACGTTTGTTACTATAACTTTTTTGCCCTATACAGTTTTTTTGTATATACAGTGTTTTTGTTTATTGCCTATATAACTTTGCCTATATACAGTTTTGTTGCTATATAACTTTTTTGCCTATAAAATCGACGTTGATATGACTTGTAGAAAGAAAGTAAATTGCGTTCTTGAGTTGAATGAATTAAAATATTTCGTTGCAAAAAAAATTCCACATCCAAGTGGATGAAAAATGTAAAGAAACGAGTTCCGTGCTTTTTGTAAGGATTGGAAGCTTGATGTAATTAGTTCTTTTTTTGCCTATATGCAGTTTTGTTGCCTATATACAGTGTTTTGTTGCCTATATAACTTTTTTTGCCTATATACAGTTTTTTGTTGCCTATATAACTTTTTTTGCCTATAAAATCGACGTTGACCCATGACTTTGTTAGAAAGAAATAAATTGCTTCTTGAGTTGAATGGAATTAAAATATTTCGTTGCAAAATTCCACATCAGTGATGAAAAATGTAAAGAAACAGAGTTCCGTGCTTTGTAAGGTTGGAAGCTGATGTAATTAGTTTCTTTTGCTATTGAGTTTTGTTGCTATAACTTTTTTTTGCCCATATACAGTTTTTGGTTGCCTATATACAGTGTTTTGTTGCCTATATAACTTTTTTTTGCCTATATACAGTTTTTTGTTGCATATATAACTTTTTTTGCCTATAAAATCGACGTTGACCCATGACTTTGTTAGAAAAGAAAGTAAATTGCGTTCTTGAGTTGAATGAATTAAAATATTTCGTTGCAAAAAAAATTCCACATCCAAGTGGATGAAAAATGTAAAGAAACGAGTTCCGTGCTTTTTTGAGGTTCGACAGTGTAATTAGTTCTTTTTTGCCTATATGTCAGCCTTTTTTGCCTATAACTTTTTTTGCACCATCAGTTTTTTTGTTGCCTATACAGTGTTTTTGTCTCCATATATTTATATACGTTTCATTTACTTGCTCTTTTTGTATTACTCCTAAAAGTCGACGTTGACCATGACACCTGAAAAGAAAGTAAATTGCGTTCTTGAGTTGAATGAATTAAAATATTTCGTTGCAAAAAAAATTCCACATCCAAGTGGATGAAAAATGTAAAGAAACGAGTTCCGTGCTTTTTGTAAGGATTGGAAGCTTGATGTAATTAGTTCTTTTTTTGCCTATATGCAGTTTTTGTTGCCTATATAACTTTTTTTTGCCCATATACAGTTTTTGTTGCCCTATATAACTTGTTTTTGCCTATATACAGTTTTTTTTTGTTGCATATATAACTTTTTTTGCCTATAAAATCGACGTTGACCCATGACTTTGTTAGAAAAGAAAGTAAATTGCGTTCTTGAGTTGGATGAATTAAAATATTTCGTTGCAAAAAAATTCCACATCAAGTGAGTAAATGTAAATAAACGAGCTGTGCATTTTGTAAGGATTGAGGTGTATGTTCTTTTTTGCCTATGCAGTTTTGTTGCCTATTTTTTCCATATACTTTTATTTATAGTGTTTTGTTATAATTTTTTTTGCCCTTACAGTTTTTGTTGCATATAACTTTTTTGCCTATAAAATCATTATGACTTTGTTAGAGTAGAAAGTAAATTGCGTTCTTGAGTTGGATGAATTTAAATATTTCGTTGCAAAAAATTCCAAATTCCATATCCAAGTGGATAAAAATGTAAAAAACGAGTTCTGTGCTTTTTGTAAGGATTGGAAGCTTGATGTGTTTAATTCTTTTTTTTGCCTATATACAGTTTTTTTGGCCTATATACAGTTTTTTTGCCTATATAACTTTTTTGCCTATCTGAAATATCTTTGACGTTAAATGACCACTGACTTTATAGAAATGAAAGTAAATTGGTTCTGAGTTGGATGCAATTAAATATATTCGTTGCAAAAAATTCACATAAGTGATAAAAATATAAATACAAGGTTCTGTGCTTTGTAGATTGGAAGCTTGATGTATTTAGTTCTTTTATTGCCTATATACAGTTTTTGTTGCCTATACACAGTTTTTTGTTGCATATATAACTTTTTTTGCCTATAAAATCGACGTTGACCCATGACTTTGTTAGAAAAGAAAGTAAATTGCGTTCTTGAGATGGATGAATTCAAATATTTCGTTGCAAAAAAATTCCATACCCAAGTGGATAAAAAATGTAAAGAACCGAGTTCTGTGCTTTTTGTAAGGATTGGAAGCTTGATGTGTTTAATTCTTTTTTTTGCCTATATACAGTTTTTTTGCCTATATACAGTTTTTGTGCCTATATAACTTTTTTTGCCTATAAAATCGACGTTGACCCATGGCTTTGCTAGAAATGAAAGTAAATTGTGTTCTTGAGTTGGATGAATTACAATATTTCGTTGCAAAAAAAATTCCACATCCAAGTGTATAAAAAATTTAAAGAAACGAGTTCTGTGCATTTTGTTTCAGTGAAGCCATGGGATTATTATGAATCTAAAGAAAGAGTAGTTTTTAAGATAAATGTTTAGAAATAGAAGCTCTAAAGATATAAATAAAATTAAATACATCTACTTTCTGATCCTTTTAACAAATTCTTTCTGTAACATACTCTTACAATATCAAAACCCTTTTAAATTGCGCTCAAACTTCATGGCCACTCTTTATATAATTAATTCATATATTCCTGAAATGATTTCCTTTCTTTTACAGTGAGTTGGATATAGATTCTAGCCTCACAAGTTTCTTCGTCTTTGCTGTCCATGAGCAATTCTGTAAAAAATATTCCGAGAAGACTCTCCGACTTGTAAGTAAATAAAATACTTTATTAACATACAGTTTTACAGTGAAAATTGGCTGGGTCCCCTGACGGACACACATTTGTTATGTACAGACATTGTACTACAACACACACTTCTTTTGGTACCATTCATTTTTTTCTACATCTCTACGAAACACGCAGTTCCAATATATATACACATGAAGTACAGTACAGTTAATTACAGAGGGGGGTTCCTTTCCGCTGGGCTAACGTACACCTTCTGCGCATGTGCTGAAAAGCCTAAGACGAGGAGGTGTTAAGCTGGATTAACACCGAGCCGTCACGTGTTAAAGAAAAGCGTCTTTGACCAATCAGAAAGCGGGCACTTTTTTTTGTCTCATCGGTACTTCGATGATTGGTCGAAGTCGTTTCTTCTAAAGATGAACGTCTCAGTGTCATCCAGCTCCACTTTGAGCTGCGCAGGAATTCCTACAGGGTGGCAAAAGGCTCTAAACAGCGACGTCCTTTGGATGTCTTTTGGCAAAAGGCTCTAAACAGCGACGTCCTTTGGATGTCTTTTGGCAAAAGGCTCTAAACAGCGACGTCTTTTGGATGTCTTTTGGCAAAAGGCTCTAAACAGCGACGTCCTTTGGATGTCTTTTGGCAAAAGGCTCTAAACAGCGACGTCCTTTGGATGTCTTTTGGCAAAAGGCTCTAAAAAACGACGTCTTTTGGCAAAAGGCTCTAAACAACGACGTCCTTTGGATGTCTTTGGACACGTATGAGAGTTTTGATAAAGGGATGATTTTTTTTAATTGAACAAACCAGCAGACGTTTTCAAAATGAAATAAAGTATTTTACTTGCTTAGTATTAGGAACGAGGTGTAAAGTGTCGATCTGTAGATTGTATATTGTCTTCTAAGAACAGCTTTTTTAATAATATCAGCATCTCATTCTGGAGAGGCGATGAGTCATTTTGTAAAGCATTTTATCAAAGACATGTGAGGTTCAGATTAGGCGAATTTTCTGTAAGTGAATATTTAAAGAAAAGTAAGTTATTGGAGAAATATTTCCGCTATAAGTTTTATTTAGGATTTGACCACGAGAAAATTCAGAAATTGAAAATTAAAAGATTGTGCCCAGTTCTCTATTATTCTGCTTCAGAAAATTGAAACTTTTAATCCAATATACTAAATAATAATAATAATAAGTAATACAATACATTGATGTTGCACATTTCAATACATCGGAATGCATAATTTAATAATTTATTTATTTAAAAAATTTTGCCAGAAAATCGCATTATAAAATTGCTTCAGGATTTTTTAAAATGTTACAGAATCATGCATCACTTCTTTTTAACGATCTTAGTAATTGTTGGGACAATTGCTCATTGATTATTCTCGACACAAACACATGCTTCAACATATTACAAAATTTTTCGAAGCTGTGTACAATTTGTCTGTAAGGTGAAAAAGGTTCTTGACATCTTTAATTAATTTATCTAAAGTTGTGTTGTGTTTGCCTTCTTTGTATAATTCGAAATTTGCATGAAATAGCTTTGAAGAAGGTCTGAAATTAAAAACTCTACGATGGATAAGTAACAGAATTCTTTAGAAATCAAGCAATGAAGTGTATTTTATCAAAAAAACTAAAGTGAACATTAAATTTTTGGACTACTTCAGGCAATCTTAGGATTCGGTTTCATAAAAATTTTGTTGCTGTGTTCGATATCTTATTATGAACATACTTTCCAGATGTGAAAATTCCTTTATAAGTATTCCATTCAAGTATTCTTTTATAAATGAAAATATGTCGTCTGCAGATTTCATATTTGTTTTCAAAATGTGAAATTGCCCTTACGGCCACTGGTTCGACGAAGCCAATAATTCAAGTTTTCATTGTTTTGGATTATGACAGTTGAAGTAAGAGTAGTTGGTTGTACAATCGTCAAAACATTAAAAGCATCAGCTGCGCCTCAGACGATACTTTGCCTTTGAAACACTGTTTTTTTTTCTTGATGTTCTGCACTAATAGCCACGAAACAGTTCGAAGAATTCCATTTATTTAATCAATTAGCATAGTATTTATGCTTGGATGAAGATGAGATTAGATTTTCAGGTTTATTTTTGACAGAGATTAACAAATTTTCAGATAAGTTTTCACCCTCTTTTTACATTTTATATTAAATATTAAAGATTATTATTATTTTTTTATTCTTTTTCAGTAAACATGTACAAGAAATGAAATTAAATAGGTTTATTAGCCAAAAGATGGCCATTTTTCTAGGGAAGAAAAACAAAATATTTAAAGTAATGTATACAAAATAATTCTTATACTCATTTCGCCTAATTTACTTTCAAAATTCCTAACTTTTTAAATTAAATTATTTGACTGGAGAAGTCAAGCTTATTTTGTCAACAATTTCTTTAATTCTGAATGCAAATGTGAGTTTTTAAGACAGGAAGGACGTCGCTGTTATAAAATGGCAGAAAATATTTTTCAAAATGGCCAAATTGTGAACAGAAAGACATCGAACATTCAGTCCATTGTGCGATACGATTAGGATATAACACCTACCTAACAATCTTGCCTTCCTAACCGAGTGAATAGCGAATGACTTTCGAATTATCCATGCGAAAACCCTTCAGTTTCATGTTCTTTATACACAGATTACTAACTAATACTTCTAGAAAAAGCTATTTGTAAAAAAATCATTTTGATTTTGGCTAGGAGACTAATCTAGAAATGGTTACGCTTCCGTTTTAAACAGTTGGGATTAACACGCAACTTCACAAAGGTACTCGTAACTTTAAATATACATTAAAATATTTTATGAAAGAAATGATACTGTAATAACTTACTCGTAAGAAATTAGCTGCTTAAATATCAATTAAGTTTCGCCAAAAAATTCTAAACCAGATTTGTTGTAGATTATGAATTAAAAGCGTTGCTTTGAACATATTTTTTTTGTAAAATGTCTATCGAAAGGTTAAGAAATAAAAAAAATTGCAAATTATTGCAGACTATAAATGAAACAAAATACAGCAGAGCCTCTATTCAGTGAAAATGCGTAGAATATTGCAAATTATTGCAGACTATAGATGAAATAAAATACAGCAGAGCCTCTATTCAGTGAAAATGC
>BGPR01020661.1:0-27591 GCA_013235015.1 Araneus ventricosus | reverse complement strand
ATCCTTTCGATCTCCGTTGATGCGGTGGGGACGATCAACAGAAATCTTTTAGATCTTGGACATCACTATTGATTTGACTGCTTTCGAAGAATAAAAAAAATTAATTATCAATTATAAAATTTTTAAAATTTACCGAAATAAAAACAAATCCAATTCATACTCACTTGAATATAACCTCCGTCATCACCGTTCGGAAAATTTATTTTGAATTATGTTGGAAACTGATGAAAACGAATTCATATTTAATACTACACTCACATACAATATTGAGATTAGATTATCATAAAAATAAAATTTATTTTCTTTTAACATTTTAGTATTACGAAATCAGATACATAAAACAGACATTTAGAAATAATTTATGCCCTGGAAAAACTCGCAATGCCTTCATGAAGATAAAATGTTTAAGAAGAGACAAATACAATTAATCTCTTCTTAAAGATTCTATCTTCATTTCGTTCCACAGATCTCGAAATATTTTTCAGAATATTAAATATTTATTTAAATATATTTAAAACAAATATCGTTTCAGTTGCATACGTAGTGAATAAAACGCGTCCCTTTAAGCTTCTGAAAATTTTTACCAAAGAGGAAATGTCTTATTTGATATTTTCGTTGGAATTTTATTAGGAACGAGTAAGATGCAGAAAAGAAAAGAAATTACAGCTGCATTTAAATCTACATAAAATGTATATAAAAATTCGTAAAAATATTAAAGTTAAAATCCATATGTCAATCAATAGGAAAAAAATTCGCATTTTTATTTCATCATTGACAATAAAAACTTTACTAATGAAGAAATAATACGCCTCTTTACAATGTGCATGAAATTAACAAGAAAACAAAGGTCTCAGGAACTCATAATTTTCATGTCTGAGGAACATTTTATTTGTCATTTTTAAACATTATATAATATGTAGCATAGCTCGGGATAAACATTGTATCGATTACGATCACTGACAGAGTTATCTCCTTGCTTTTACCAGTTTGATGTCCGGAACATAATTTATTTATTCTTCCCTCTCTTGCCTTGATCTCTATCATTTGAGGCGGCGTCATCGGCTACGACACGTTTGTGAAATCTACATGAGTGACCACCTCGCCTTTCCTGTGACTTCTTCTATCCAACCAATAGTGAAGAAGCAGTTTCATAAAGTTTAGTATTTATAACCGCTTTTGCATGTGTTCACTCTCTTTTTTCTTTTTCATCCTACTACTGCGCGGTGGAATGATGTCGATATTATTTTTTAAAATAACCTTTATTGTTATTTTATGAAATATGTTGAATTTTCAACTGATTCTCATTATCGTGTTGTCTTCTACATTCTCATTGAAATTTTTGAATAATTTCTGAAACTAATGGAGTATGTAGTTAAGGAATAGTGTGTGAACTGTAGAATTTGTTCTCCATAACCTCTGTCCTCTCACAAATAGTTGCCTACATAATAATTCCGCGGGAACTGCCCCACTCTCTTCTCTCACTCGAAGGCAAGAGAGAAATTCTTGATGACAATCTGCTACTGATATGTTGGCTCCTAGCTCTTCATCCATAAAATTTTCCATCACATGTTAGCCGCACGTGGCCAAACCTCTAGACAAAAGTTGCGCTCAGTTCCAGCCTCATCAGTCGTCTTGTAGTTATCTGTCTAATAGCTAATTTAACTAGGGATCACGAGGATTTGATTACTTTCCGGAACTCTGTGGCACACATTCCTGGGAGTGTCTTAGTGCGAGTATGTCCTCGCTAGTACATAATGTAAGTGTAGAGGCTCGGAGTATCCAAAATACGTACATTTTTTTAAATGTTGGATTCCGTATTGGAAGTTACTGTCGAGACCAAAATTATTATCGTACCTTGCAAGGGGTTGGTAAAGAAATTCCTTTGATAATGTAATCTTTAATTTCAAATCTTGATTATTTTTTATTGTGAGACGCAATTCTTTGAACAATGAGGATTTCGAATGCGTTTCTTCATTCATCTTTCAAGAATCCACCAATAGAAGCATTGGTAATATAGAATCGACAAAATCATTTTTTTCTGGTGGATTAGTTGCTGAAGTTGCTTCTCGCATTTGCGTTTAGCAAATGATCAAATAGAAATCTCTTACTTTGTCCTTCATATCATGCCAACCACATCGTACGCACATTTCCACAGAAAAAGTCATTTAATGAGGACTACATATAAATGCATCCGTTGAAGTCATATCAAATGAATTGCGAGTCAGTATCTGAAAAATAATTTAGAGTATCAATATCCAACGAAATGGTGCAAATTTCCCCATAAAATATGTTATTTAGTCGGTGAGCACACCTAAATTTAGGGAAGACATAAAAGCTGTATACTTTCGTTTTTTCGTAAGTTCGAATTTCGCATATACACTACTGGCCAATTTGTAAAATGCGAAGAATTTGGAGATTATATGGATGCAGTGGTTCAAAATCAGTTGTAGAGAATCGTGGGAACTCACATTTAACTGCGAAGATTAGTCAAGGAAGGCATTTAGGGGAACCGCCAGAACCTGATGAAGAAGAAAATGATTTGGACGCACCCATTTCGCAGAAAGATGATAATGATTTGCAAGTTTCATTCACAGATTTGTTTGCAGTGCGGAATGCTTACATGCATTTTTGTTAAAATAGCACGTATTTTCAGGAAGTTATAAAGGTTTTATTTAAAAAGTCCCAACTTTTTCCGCATGTTTTTCGCTTAGAACATGCAGAGTTTTGAATCAAATTTTACTTACAGAATACGTGAAAATATATTACGGAAGCATTATATTAAAATTAAAAATAAATACAAGGAATTTTCGAGAAAATAGGAAAAATTGTAGTATATAATTTTTAACATAGCATAATATATATATATATATATATAATTCTCTTACGTAGCGACACAAAGGGTAGAATTTCTTAATCGCCGTTTGGCAACAACTCGCAAGTTTGTTTTGTTTACAATGGCGGAAAGACCGAAACGGATTTTGCTTCTTTTTCTTTAGTTAAATAGTTTGAACAAAATAAATTTAAGTCTTGCAGTTTCGATTAGGTAAATGAATGAATGTCTCCTTAATATGTCCTTTTTACTTAAACGGTTGAGGAATGGGCTATTGCATCTTTCAATTACTCACAACTTCTGAGTTTTAAAAACATTAGTGACAACCCAGACAAAACTGCTGTACCTTTGTTGATTGAATTGTAACTGTAGTGAGTCTGTATATATGTGGGGAAGCATTCTGAGCAACATAACATGAGTAAACCTAAGATCTTATGAATTTTAAGAAGCTAAAAATACATAATTATTAAGGCTTCAATTTTGAATAGTTAATATAAGCATGTTTCAAGCCAATTTTCTCTTTAAATGGTAATTTTTTTAGGTGAAAGATAGTAAAATGAGTTATAACATCTGTTGAGATCTTAAATTTACTGAGATTTAACACATAAATATCTGCCCAGAGAGAAAAGTTATATCCTTCTTGTCTAAATAATAATTGGAGTGAGTGTGAATACACGTCAAGAAGCTTTTCTCAGCAACATTTAGCATAGAAAATATAGCATGTTTAAAATTTTGGTGGAATGAAGTAAGGGCAAGTAAAACTGTTAAAGATATTGTCAATTGTGTATGGAAAAATGTTTTAAATGACTGATTCCGATTGATGTAAATAATTTTGATTTTTAAAAAGCTTTGAATTATATATATTAGCATTCAGATTTCTTTCTAACATTTACATCTCTGTGCTGCCAGAAGATTTTAATTTTGGAAATTTATAAAAAACTAATTTTAGGAGTTCATGCGATTTCATATAATTTAAATTTACTTTCAGTCAGTAATGTATTTATAATTCCCTATTATTAGCAGAAATGCATAACTGTATGTCGAGAGAACGAAGTGAGCTAGGAACATGTTGTGCTCCCAAAAGAATCACAACGTGATTCTTAGGGGTTGAGTAACGGAACGAACAAGGGTGTAACCCTACAGTTTCTTTCATAATTTCTAAGCTAGATGTGAAGGGAAGCTTATATAATAAAAACAAAAATTCCAGTTGAATGATGTTAAGATTCAGAAAGATATCGCCATTGCTACGAGGTCAATTTCTGTTGTTCTTTAAGAGAAGCTAAAAGATAAGGATTTTGCCACAGACTGATTTTTTAAAACTTGAATCTGTGTATAGGTATATTCCATTTCATAAAGGTTAGAAATAGGCGAAATACCATTGCATTTCTAATAATTAAATAAATAATTTAAATTGCATTAAATTAGGCATCATAAATTAAAATAAATTTTATTACATTATTCACATTATTTGCATAAATATTAGAATTGTATAAATATGTTACTTGATATATACTATACAATTAAGAGCATCCGGACACTTTTTAATGTAAGGAACCCTTTTAAATCCTGTTAAATTAGTAATAAACTTAATTTCTTCTATATTTCTATCCTGTAATTATAACTAAATAATTTTCAAAAATATTTCAGTTTTAAAGTTAATTTCTTACTTACTATAACGAACGGAAACAGAAGTTTTATTGAATTATACATTTTTTCTATTAATCAAAATAATAAATATGGCATTTCCTTACTTTAACTATTTAAATTTCAATAGAATAAGGAATCTTTTATCTTTCTCAGAGGAAAGTTAAGTTCTCCAGACATTACGGATAAACAAACCAATTCTCCTTGTCTCCTTTGGTCTAGAGGAATTCGTTCTTCGACTGGAGATTCAAGAATTTAATCATTTTAAATCCTTCCATAGATTGCAGAAAATCCATTAAATTTAAAAAAGGACAAAAGTTAAAAGAGAAAATCATCAATGTTTGATACATTTTAAAGTACAATATGACAAAGAAAGCTAATCCTTTATCATAACTATCCCAATTGGAATTTTGAATTAAATATTACTCTTTTAGCAAATACGAAACGACATTATCTTTGTTGTTTCGCTTAAAGCTTCATAAAAGATTTTAGATAAATTAACTTTTTTGAAGTAAATAGCTAAGTTTTATCCAAAATGATCATGTATTTGGATAAACAAATAGTTGTGTTCTAAAAGCTTATTTGAAAAAGGTTTTTTATTGGAATAATATTATTTTCTTTATTCCCTTAAGTTAGTTTCCGTTTCAATATTTGAAAAGCAGAGTTTAATAAATTAAACCCATAAATAAAGTATCATGTTTTGTGTAAATAAAATAATTCTTTGAGCCAGGAAAAAATTATTTCATCCTCTATTTTCAAATAGATGATGTGGAATCAAGACTGTTTATCTTTGCTGATTCGAGGCAAGTTTATGATTAATTTCATATTATTCATTTCTACAGAATATAGTAACTTGAAATAGTTTTTAAGTAAGAGAGCTGTCACCGGCATTTATTTTACGGTTGCACATAGCATTGAAAGGGAGGAAAAAGCAGTAATTTTAACCGTAATTCTGCTTTCTCATTATGTTATTAATTTTACTTTTTTGTCAAATGACCGTTTTCTAACCGCAGTTTCAAGTCATCTGTGAAGTGTCGTTACATTTAGTATTAAGCATAATTTAATATCAGTCAAGCCAGCTATCTATTTTAATAGGAAGAGGAAAAATATCTGAAAATAAAATTGACAATGTTATCAATTACTTTATGAAATTGAAGCTGAAAAAAATTACAACCAACTTTTTTCCGTTAAAGGTAGTTTCCAAAAGAAAGTGGAAAATTCGCGATCTTTGATTTTAGGTAAAAAAATTCCCTTAATTTGGGTTTTTGAGATTAAAGTATATGTCATAATAAAGGAAATGATAATTTTCATCCATGTTTCATGTCAGGTATTATTTTTTAAGCGTCTAAAAATTCCTCTGATTTTGTACATTTTCAGGACAATCAAGAGCTACTAACATAAAACACACCCATTCCATAAATCCGAAATTTAAAAGAAAAAAAAGTTTAGCGCAAATCTTAATTGACAGAAGCCGTTCAAGTTTCTTAAATGTTAGTAATAGTTTAAATGGTATATACGATTGATTGTCATTGTTCTACACGCAATTATTACAGGTTTTAATGGTGCATAGAAACAGAGAGGATTTATGGTTCGTATCAAGGACTAAATTTTTATTATAAAGATTCAATCAGATGTCTGATCAGGAAGCCTGTAGAGAAATTGGTACATGGATTAATTTTTTTTCACTATTTATAAATCTGTTTGTAAATATGAGGTAAGATTTTAATAAATAAATATTTATTTTAGAATACAAATTAATTCACGATAATAAATTAATGGTGAATGCAATCTTATATTATCCAAATTTATTGGATCATTATGCATTGCAAAACCAGTTGTAATAACATTAAATGACAAATATTTGCCAAAAAAATAATTTAAAAATCTTCGCACTTTAATCGTTAATATAAATCTTTGAAAGAAATATTTTAAATACATATTAAATTTTGAAGCAGAGCGAAATGCCAATTCAGTTTCTTGTTTTTTCAGCTCTTGGATTTCGTTTTGAGAAGGCTCACAGCTTCTTCTTCTGATAAATGAAGTTATATGTTCGAAATTCAACAAATTATTAGCGGTTTTGGCATGTAAATGGAATAAAAAGGAAGAAAATAATTTTATTAATTTGTTGAATTATTATTAAAATGAAGTGTTTTTTACAAGAAGTTTCTCTGTCCAAGTTGAACTTGCCTTGCGCCATAAACCCTCAAACAAACCAAAATCTTAAATGTAATTTCTGATTAATCAGGTCATATTATATGGTTTTCAGAACGTTTCTCATAGTACTTTTTACTAAAAATAAAGCTACAATTATTTAATTTTTTGAGTCATGAAATTACGAACCTCAATAAAAAATCAGAAGTTTCGTCATTTCTCAGTACCAAGGATTGATTTTGTAACTTCAAAAAAAACGTTAATTTATATATCATTTGTCTTTTCTTTGACCATGAAAACTTAGTAAATAAAACGTATAATTTTCCCTTCAGATAATTACCGAAATAAGTAAAAAAGTTAGCCACGTTTCCAATTATTGAAAACGAAAGATGGCAACAATTTAAACCCATATCCTGTTATACATTTCACGTTGCAGTTAGATAGTTTCACTCTACATTATTTCGGATTCTTCAAATGAAATAGAAAACTTTTTTTCTTCCTTAGTTGTTTTCAAAACGAACTGCTCACGCTTTCCAAGATTCATTTTTCGAAGGTTCAATAAAGCCAAATTTAAATATTGAAATCCCAATGAAAGAGGGAAAAAAGAGTTCATTCCATTTCTAAATGTTTCTTACCATAGGCCAAAGAGATATTTATTACAAACATAGTGTCTCTTATGTTATTTTTGTTCCATCGCCGTTCCTCCGATGGGAATATTGTCAAACATTCAGGAACTTTAATCTAGTGGAAGATATATCCTTAGGCCATAATAGCGATTTTTCTTCCCAACGGTATTTCTTTCCCATCGCCTTAAAATGATTGAAAAGAACCGTTTGCGGTCACAAGAAGTCTATATGAATACTTTTTTAAAAGATAGAAATGCGAAAAATTTTATAAGTATTACAATACTGCTATTGAGTAGCTTGATTTGATTTCTAGTATTGAAATTTACAAACTTCAATCATTTTGGATTCATACTGAGTACGGAATGAATGGTAGAAGAAATAATTTCTTAGGTTTGCTAAAGTTGATTTGCTAGGATTTGATTGATAGTATTACAAGAATGATGATACTGACTGCTTGGTGAAATAATATCACGGCTTTTAATGTACTGTATGTTTGAGTGAAGAAGTTTAATTGGTGATATTGTTGTGGATGCGATGGAAAAAATTGCCATGCTTTTTTAACAGTAGCAATTGTTGACAGAAATATGTAGATTGTGGCTAATCTCACTCTAATTCAAAATAATCGTAATTGAATGTCAGTTTAAAATGACTGAATGTTCGAAGTCTTGAATAATTTTGTAGTTATCAATAAATATACTTAAGTTTTCATTTCTCATATATTATGCTTCCTCCTAAAATTAATAAAGTTTCGAATAATTTCAATTTTTCAAAAGAGGATATGCTCATAAAAATGTTTATATCAGTTAAATTTATAAAATATATTAATATTTCAGTAAAAGTGATATAAATAAAGAAATACCTATTGTTTTAAAAGAAATGCTTAATCATCTCTACTAATAATAAAGGAGAATGTATCTGTGTTGGTCCTCTACAGTCTACCTCCGCTAGACTTGGAGCTAAGAGATTTGGCACAAACACACTTTGAAGGGTGGGGATGTGCACCTTGGAGCCCTTTTTTGAAATTTTAATTAAAATTTTTATTCAATAAAAATTATGCGAAATTTTGGCGTATTTCCTTAACAACTTCCGAAACTATTTTAGCACAAAAATTATCTTTACACCTCGATACTTTACACCACGAAAGCAACTCAAACCATTTTTGTTGTTTAAACAAATATTTAATTATATATTTTTCTTTCATTGTTGTTATTTGAGATAGGATCAAAATACATTTTATTTCATCAAGATTTTTATGAAATCTGTAAACCAAGATCTCCGAGATATTGCTTGGCTTACATTAAGAAATATGTCCATTAATCTCAATGGTTATGGTTGATATGTTACATGTCGCTGGCCATAAAATGTGCTGCGTCATTCCAATGTTGAAATATAATGCATATCTTAAAACAGGAATAGAAAAGTGAAGATGGTGCTCACAACATGGAATTAGAGCTTACATGACAAGGTCAGTTATTTTACTCCATTGGGAATATTTATATCGACAATAAACAGAAGAGGTCCAAGGTCACTAATAGAACACGGTTTAAATATCTACCACAATCTGAAGTTTAAAATTACGTTTTTAAGGGAACCATAAATATAAAATTATGTAAGATTCAATTGAAATCCTATTCCCGGCGAACAAGATGGTCGCAGAAGATGGCTAGTCAGTAATATGTGCTTCATAATTTAAAAAAAAAATCTAGTATAAATTTCAATTCTCTATTTGTGTGTTATAGCTTCTTAAAGTCAAGTAAGATAATCAGCTTTTATTACAATGCATTATCTCTATCATTTCTAGCTTGTTGAAATATTGTTGTCAATATTTACCGTATATTATGCCGCAGTAATTTGGATGACAATCTATTATCATTTTTTTCATTTTTAACATATTGTTAAATAAAACAGTAAAAGAATATAAAAAGACTGTAACTATTTAGAATTAATATTAGATCATAGCAATCAGAAATCCCACAAATCTATAGAATTTTATAGTATTACTTCGAAATCATAATTAATCAAATTATGTTTACAGAACGCAGTTGATGAGATTTTCAGCACCCATAAAATAGATGAAATGTCATCTTGGAAGCTTTCTTGCTAAGTTGAAATTAAAAAAAAAACTTAAGGCTATTGAATTTTGAAATAAGGAACCTAAAAGTTTGGAAAATTTAACCCACATTCAAAACACTAGTTCACATAAAAATTTGTTTAGTTTATTGCTCATTTCATATGCTTAGTTGCAGCCACATCAAATTTATACTTTTAACACCTCTCCTTCGAGAATAACGAATACAGACAAGTTACTTCTTCATATAATAAGACTTCGGACTTAAATAAGGGCCATCCCCTTAATTTCAGAACGATGGTAGCTATAGTCTTAAAAGTGGTGTCTAGGTATAGTAAAAAGGCTTTGCGATATGCCATGAGACCCCTCACAGAGCCACTTGGCGGAAAACTCCGCAATTAGCGCTACTATCTCGAAAATGGTAAGAGATAGAGAAAAAAAATCAATTACAAATTTGTAGAGCATTATCGATTTAGTACAAAAAGACACCTTGGGGACTTTAATAGGAATAACAGAACATTTATAACTCGAATTTATTCGTTGGCGATGTCCAACACTCTTGTATGACGGAGCGTGTTATAAAAAGAACTTTATTTCCGGTGTTCAAACCACTCTTCCCCAGTTATAATACAGATTTGGGCCTTTTTTTAATCTTACGTATAGCATATCAGTTACCCCGCTTTCACAAGCAGTAGTAATACTTCATCGAAAGCACTGCAATATTGTCTGAAATGTCGCATAAACCTTCTGTTTGAATAATTCTCATAGGCAAAAATGTAATGTGGACATTTTTGTCAGAAAGATATTTTTTTTTCCTTCTGTCCATGTTTTTTTGACGACACAATTTCGGAAATTGGGAACAGACAACTGTGAGTTTTAAGTGTTCTGTTCTTAGTATTAATCTCTCTAAGGTGTCGTTTTGTACTAAATCGATAATGCTCTACATCTTTGTAACTGACTTTTTTCCTATATCTCTTGTACCGTTTTTGAGATAGGTGAGCTAATTCTGTAGTTTTCCACTAGGTGGCGCTTCAAGCAGTCTCATCGCGTAGCGCATAGTTTTCTACTATACCTAGACACCACTTTATTGCCTGTATATGCCGTCGTTCTAAAGTTAAGGGGGTGGTCCTTATTTAAGTGGGCACACTGTGTAGCAAACAAACCCCAGTGAATTGAAACTAAAAGCATTCTTATTTTTTACACCCGAAAACAAGTCAAAATAACAGGAAAAAACTTTCTTTTGCTCTTAAAGGATTTGCAGAATATGTTCCGCCATATTTAATGGATATGGCCAATCGATAGAATCTTTAGTATAGTACAAGCGTTGAGAAACAGCTTTGAGAAAGAAATGAAAAACAAATTACTAACAAGACGAGGTGTCCACAAGCCATTAGAAGACAAATAACTATTATGCTCCACAAAAATAACATAATGTCAGAGATATACTTTGAGCTATAATCAGAAAAAATGAATCCCTCAATTTGAAGAAAAGACTGGATGATTCTGAAACTCACACATTTTGTTCAACTTACGATTTGAATGTAAAACTGGCTGCACATTCAGAACATGGATTTATGAAAAGCTCAAATAAGCCTTTTTACTGTAATGAATACAGTGCTTATAGTGCAAATGCAAATGGATTTTTAGTTGATTGTTAATAATAAAAATACCTTTGTAATAAATAATTTCTTCACCAGTAATGAATTTGTTTGCTTTAATAATGTAACAAGTCAATAGATCAGTAGCACTTGGATTCGTTAAGAAACGAATATTATATTAAAAGACTTTTTAACATTGAAATTATCCAAAGAATTAATAATTTGCTTTCAACATGTGACTTTCACGATTTTTCTGCAGCAACTGACCATTATTAATTATACGTTTATATATTTAAATTAGGATTTTTCTCTAAAGAATTAATGTTAATGTTTTACTGTTTCTGAAATTGCATTCTTCAGTCTTTAAAATGGCTAAGGAAACAAATTTTTACATTAAATGTGGTAGTGTTTAGTCCATAATTCATAAACGGTCGATTTTGGAATAAAATTCCTTGCAAATGTTTGTCATAAAAAATCTCTTTTTTTCTGATGACATGCCTAATGAGGTTGTTTCTAGCATTAAAGCTTCATGTTTTTCATATTTTGTTTATTGTGTGTGTGTGTGAAAAATTTAATTCAGCTATTACCGGAACTTCCACATATTTTCATGAGAAAATTTCAATCTGACGTTTTATAAAACGAGACCTCATAGATCCATCTTGTAATTTAATTCAATGACGTACTTGAAATAATTTCTGGCATTCTTCAAACTTGCCATTCTTTTTAAAACTCAATAATACACTGGTATGTTTCTTTTGATAAGCGATTGCATAAAGGCATTTTTACATTTTGAGCTACTTTCATTTTAGATAGCTATTTTTCATTTGATCTATGAACCTAATCATTAACTTCAAAGAACTAAATACAAAGCTCCAATTAATTGACTTGCAAATAGAAAGAGAACTTAAAACCTTAAATACAAATTTTCCAAGACAATGTAAGATCATTTTTATTTTAACTTTCTTCTCCGCTATGAAAGCAAATTTCATACAATAGCATATTTGAGTGAAACCGTAGCTTGAAACTTTTTAGCAAATATTCAAGAATTGACTTATTTTTATACTTATAGAAACTTCGAACAAGCAAAAGTTTCTAAAATAGACAGTATGGACTAGTATAATTTCTTTAGTTATAAATGCTTCGTAAGTGCATTATAAAATGTCAGAAAATATCATACCTCAGCAGAACGAGCAAACATTGACCTAATTAATTTTTGACGCATAAGGGAAATTGGTGAGACAGAAAATGTTTCATATTGATTATTATTTTAACACTTAAGCATCTCGGAAGATAATTGGCTATTTTGTTTTACTTTCTTTTTCAAATGTATGAAACTTGTAATACGCTTGGTTGACGACTATCGGTTTTAATGAAATCTCAAGTAACATGCACTTTTTTCGAAAGCATTTCTGTACTAATAAGAAACACAATAAGCTGATGTATATTATTATTTTTGTAGCAATTTTCTGCAAGTAAATGCTTAATATGTTTAGGAATTGCATAATATGCTTAGCAATTAATAACTTCATATTTTAATTCGTTTTGCTTTAGAGTAATTGGCCTGTTTCTTCATATTTTTCCACCTTCTCTCAAATTTCTAATAAAACCCTTTTATATCAATTTAATTTGCTACTGAATAAATAACATAAAATATATTGTAAAATATAATTCACAGTTCACTATGTTTTTCAGTATACTAATTACGTATTAATTTATTAAACATATATCCGTTAATAGGAAATCTTATTTATATATCAAATTTAAGAAACAGTGCAGCTCATTAATAACAAAGATTTCATAAGAAATGCATTGACACTAAATGAAATTAATACATAAAGTTATAAGACCTGCAAGTCATTGGTCATAATCCAGAATCTTGTTACATAAAATATTTCATTTTTATTTATTCTGTCGTGCTTGAATCCCAAAATTGTCTATGTTAAAAGATTCAGTTCTGTCACAGTATTTCCATAAAATTAATATGTATATTTAATTTATAGAAATAATTTGATTGTTCTGATATTTTCGTACTTATATTAGGAAGTGAAATGACTTTTTCAGACGCGAATGTCTGACAATAATGGAAAGATAATTTTTGTGAAAATTCTTACAGTGGTAAATTTTAAACCTTTACAAATTATTATTTATTATTTTCTGTTATTTTCCTTTTATAAAAATATTATTGGATTCTTATTTTTAAATATCTGTTTTCAAGTTTAAAATATCTGCTATTAAAGTAATGTGCAGGGGTTCCCACAAAGGACTACTTCATTTTAAAATTAAGTAACTGAGCAAAGATATCGAAAGATATATGAAACCAGGGGTAAATTTGTTTTTAAAGCCGTAAAAATCGGATATAGAAGTTTCAAAATTAGTTACAAGTGTTGCTAATAGGGGATGCTATACGCTTTAATCGCAGGAAATTCCTTAAGACAGTGCACTGAAGCAGAGTGTCTTCGGATAATTCAGCTGTTAGAACGTTGAAGGAGCCTTGCGGTTTTGGAGCAATTTGTCACCACACTATAACCCTTAGATGATCGAACAGATACTTCATGGCTTATACAAGATGGGACTCGATCACACCGTACCCAAGAGCTGTTTACCTTTCTTGAGGAATGCTTCGAGAGAAGATTCATTGCTTTGAACTGTTCAACATTTATTGGAACAGGCATGGATTGACCCCCATACTCACCCGATCTTAACTGCTGTGACTTCTTCCTGTGGATGCCCAACAGGAAGAAATCACTTATTGAAGGATACTGCTTCCCTGAACAATCCCCCAACACGAGACGAGCTTGAACAATTGAGAGGTACTGTTCAGAAACGGATTCCGAGACTACCACTTTTGGAAGATTTGACACTGGAAAGGGGTGTCAGGAAATGAGTCATATGAGCGCATTTCCTGAGTTCTTTGTTAGATCGCACTCAGTAAAATGTAAACGTCACCCTTCCATTTTTCACTTTCCCCTTATTTTGATGAAAGTAACTCCGCCAGGCGCATGCGCAAAAGCGCGGAGGGTTTCCGAATCCGTTGCTAAACAATGTGTGCGTCCTGCCATATCTGTGCTGAGAAAAATGCACGTTTTAAAGCGATTGTGATGTGATTGCAACGATTGCTTGCGATAGACAGTTAATAGCCTTTTTCTCGGACTCCGTTCTGCTAATACAGCGTGCAACGCCACCTGTCGGCAACATTTGTAACTAAACTTGAAACTTATGTACCAGATTTTTACGGCTTTCAAAATAAATATATCACTAGTTTCATTCTCTTATCGATCTCCGTTGTTAAGTTATTTAATTTTTAAATGAGGAGTCCTTTGAAGGACACCCTGTATATTATTCACATGTAACTAATGCAGGTATTTGAAGTTTAGGCAACATTTTATTCTGACAAATTATTAATTTATTTCAATGTTCCATTTTAAAGAACTTCAAGTTGTACTTATTGGTAATTTTCGCTTTCGGTTGGAATATTAAATAATTCCATCAAAAATAATATTTAAAAATATTTTAAATATTAGTTATTTAATAAATAATCTTATAAATACCTGATAGCATTACAAACTGTAATGTTACTGGCAGCTACATAACTTTAAATACTGTTTCATCTTGTAAAATTAATATAAAATTCTAGATTTCTGTTTCCATCTCATTCCAACATTTCAGTTGATTCAATTTAGATCAATCTAATTGTATATTATACCTCTTCTTTTCATTTATCTTATTATAAGAAGGAAGACCCGTATCATTCAACATATTCGTGCTTAGGAAGTAAAATGAATGTTGTAAGTTTGTTTTTATTATAAGACTGGGAGAAAGGAGACGTAACTGGATTTCAAGCAGACAGTAAAGATTTAGAAGTATTTGAGCACGCACATTTAATAAGGAAAAATTAAGCCTTTGCCAATACATTGACACTATTCTTTTCTTCTTCTAAAAATTTTTATTTAATTCTTTTACTCTAAAACAATTTGCTTTCAGTTATAACTGCATATCATCTAAAAAATAAGCACTACTAATGTGCAATTAATATATATATTTGAATATGAAAGACAGTGTCTATTATGATTCACCATTGATTTAACGATTCACCCCTTTTCAATGAAAAACTTTTACTCACATTCTTCTAAACAAAAGTTGTATGGCCTAGAAATTTTTATCGCCTTTACTGAAAATAGCAATTGACACCTCTGGGCTTAAAACTATAAGTGGATAATGCATTTAGTAAAATGCGTCATTATTACTGAAAAAAATATGCAGAATGATATTTAAGAATAAAAATAATTAAATAGATGATTTAGGATGAGAGTATTTTAATTTAACTTGTACTTATTATACTCGATTTATATTATGTTAAAATCGTCCATAAAAGTCCAGCCTCTGTAATGTTGAGCATTAAATATAGTTTTCAGAATACGATAATGATCAAAATCTGATCTTCCCAGAATTTCTTATTATCCTTTCGTTTCATTTTCTGATCTCTCTCGTAGTAATTTTCTTTATTAACCTTTTGCAATCTTCCCTTCCTAACGAGTACTCAAACTTGTCCCGATTAGAATTTCTGAGATGGATTTTATGAAAAATTTCCTCTTTTTTTAATTTAGCTAAAACACATTTTTTTAAAAAAATTGTGTGAGATAAAAAATTGTCTTGATACTTTAAAATCAAATAAATGTTTTACTATCTTCAAGAACAACTTGCATCTTTCCCTATTCATGATTTTAAATTGCTTCTTTAATATTATAACTTCTACTTAATTTTATTTCTGTTCCATTTATTTCCGTTCAGATCGCATTTTACAAGCAATTATTAAAGGCATTTATAACTTCTATTATTGATTACATTTTTACTAAGTTGAAAATAATGTTGCTATAATACATTTACGATGAAGAGGTGCATATAATATATGTAAAACATTTGGTAATCAGATATTTTTAATTGGGGAATAATTAACCGGTAAGTAACTATTCGAGTATGGAAGGTTTCTCATTATTATTAAAATATTTTTTGAATAGTTATGAAATTCATTGCGTGATGAAAATTAAGTTACCAATGGTTTTTCACAACAATATTACTTTTCATTTGTCAAATCGAAACATCGCAAGCAACATGTTTGAATTAAAAATATGGAAACTCGAAAAATTAATGAAATGGAGATCTCTATATACGTCTTTCTTCAAACAATCAAAAAATGGTAATGAATGATTTGGTAATTCTTTTAGATACCCCCTAGTAATATCAGGATTTTAACCAAGTTATCGATGATTAATATAACCAAATAAGTGATCTCTCAGTATCTTAGAATTATATTTGCGAAAAATCAATACTACAGTAAAAAGTAGTTTCGTTAAGCCAGGCTACATTCAATATAAATTGTCGCCACTTTCATCCTAATAAGAAACGAAATAGCATCATATTTGAACAGTCATAAGCTTTAAAATAAATGCGTAAATAGTGTACATAAGATAAAAATCACGTGTAATAATAGAAGTTGACGATTTAAAAATAATTAAACGTCTATCCAATTCGAATGTATAAACAGCGTCTGGTTCATAATTCCCGACACATTAAAACTCAAGAAAATACTTCTTTTTTCGAATTAAATTTAAATTAATTATCTTAATATATATTTTCCTAAAAACATTAGTTTTATAGACCAAAATGAAATGAAGAAATAATATTGAGACAAAAAAAAGTAGCTCTTCAAGGGGTAAATTTGGCAACGAAAAACATTTTGAACTGCGTAGATGTCTGAAAATATATCGAAACTTTTCATTTGAACATAATGTAGATAAAGAAAGTTATAGCGCCTTCAAAATAAAATTTGTATACTATGTTTACAATATTTTGGACGGAGAAGGTGTTTAATTATATTTCACATCTTGAAATAATTTTTAAAAAATGCGATTAATTGTTTGAAGTTTCTATCTTTCCCCAAAGAAACAAAAGAAAGAAAATATGACCGACATGGAAAAAATAAACTTTGCATTTCATTTACAAATCTGAATTAAAAATTTTAATAGAACTCTCATGGATCAATGCACGGATGAGAAAACTAAAATGCGACAACGCACCAGCAGTGAAAAGTAAAAAGGAGTTAATTTTGAAGAATCAAAAATTAGCTAGATGTTTATCAGCCATTGCCATCATCATCGAGAGAAGTGGGCTTGAAGTCAGTCAGCACAATAGCAATATGGTATTCTAAGAGGTTGTTTGACTAACAATACTGGGTTGTCTTCATTCCAATTCTTGCACAGATAAACACTTAGATAAACCCTGTCACAAGACATTTATGAATTTACACATATGAGTACTTATTAAAAGTTAAATCATATTTCTTAAACCAAATGTTTATATATAATCATTTTTAATTATTTTTCTTAAAAAAATTAATTTGAAATATAGTTAATTATTTAAAGTGTTTTGGGCTAAGCAATTTTCTCCAAACCAGCTAAATGCATGGCCTCTATTATATTGGGTTGAAATTAACTTTTAGGATTACATGAATTGAAAATTTGTTGGGGAAAAAAAGATGATTAAAGACCGTCAATAAACAGTGATTAATAATTTATTGCTATACCGAGTTCCATTTTTCCAAAATAAGACATATATTTTGGAGTATATTATTTATTTGAAAGGCATTTAATGGATTAATAATTTAGCCTTTACAACATATTGACTAGAAAACATACAATGCATAGAATTTGTAAAATAAATTTTTAATAAACTTCCCATACTTAAATGCTTTTGAAAAGTTATTAAGATATTGAAAAGTGTTATCTTGACAATAGAATATGGACAATTCAAAGCTTTTTAATATCCTTCTACTTTTGAATTAAAAGAAAAAGGCATTAAAAATTTTGGACAATATCTGCTATAAATTGTCAACATATATAAAAATATTAGAAGGTAAATTTGATATTTTATTCTTACATAAGCCGATTTCAGACAGATAAGTTTTTACATAATCACTTATTCTTATGTTTCAATTAAACCTGAAATATGGACATTTTTCAGTGGCCCTTGCGAATAAAGCTTTAATTAATTTCACAATTAAAAAAATTAAAAAAAGAAATTGTTCATTTAAAAGATTTTCTTGTTTGGCAAATAGTAAACAACTGAGCTCAATGCAACTGGCTCAAAATATTTAAATAAAATTCTGAAATTTCATTTCTCATAAATACCTGCTTCCGCTTTTTCAAAACAGATTTTTATGTTATTTTTCTGCTTTTTATTTATCAGAGTTACCTAGAGCAATTAATACGTTCTTTCCGTTTAGTATATGATGAAAAATTAATTCACTTCAGATGACTATATGTTTTTAATATTAACTGAAAGTAAAAAGTAATAAAATAAAGTTTCTTTTTAAATTGCCGTTTATACTTCACATATATTTTATTTTATTTTCAGTATATTTCCTTCGTAAAACACTCTTTACTTCCATAAGATATTAACTTCGAGTCTTTATAAAAACTGATTAAACCAAGAGGTAAATAAAAAGCCTCACTGCCATAATAGGATTAGAAACAACGGTACTTACGTATTAACGCAACCGAAGCTGAAGTTGCGCTAATGCGCCAAGATTGGGGGCACTTAAAAACCGCCAAATCTGTAGGCGATCGCCAAATCTGTAGGCGATCGCCAAATCTGTAGGCGATCGCCAAATCTGTAGGCGATCGCCAAATCTGTAGGCGATCGCCAAATCTGCAGGCGATCGTCAAATCTGCAGGCGATCGCCAAATCTGTAGACGATCGCCAAATCTGTTGGCGATCGCCAAATCTGTAGGCGATCGCCAAATCTGTAGGCGATCGCTAAATCTGTAGGCGATCGCCAAATCTGTAGCTGCGGTGACGTTAATACGCCACCGCAGCTACAGATTTGGCGGTTTTTAATGACCAATGACAATGACCAATGACATACATTTATCCATACATACATTAAAGATTAGAATGAAAAACAAAGAAAGAATTGATTTTTAAACGTGTTAGTATACTTGAAACATTTTAATGAAACAAATTCAAGGCCGTTCTTATCCATCTGTTTCTTTAAATTGCATCTCAGATTTTTCTTGTTATTTAAATACCTTATAGGATATTTTCATAATTCTTATTTGATTTTCTTCATATAATATTGTCTAAACTTAAACTACACCAATATTAAATTACCTATTCATTTTTCATCAGTTTTAATAGGAGTATTTATCATCAAAGCTGATTTCATCGAAAGTCGTTAATAAACCTCAAGTTTAGATGTAACAAGCCGTTTTAACATCTATTTATTATATTATTCTTATTATTCTCTTCATTGTATTAACTGTGAATGGAATGGACATAATCCTTTATATATTTAATACTAGCAGCCATCGGCGACTGGTTGCATCATTTCATTATTCATGGTTCTCTTAGCAATGTAATTTTAAACTTCAGATTGTGGTAGATATTTAACCCATGTTTTATTAATGACCTTGGAACTTTTCTGTTTATTATCCACATAAATGTTACAAATGGAGTCAAATAACTGATCTTGTCATGTAATCTCTAATACCATGTTGTTGGCAATATCTTCACTTTCATTGCTCTTGTAAAACATACATTTGATTTCAACATTAAAATGACGCAGCATATTGTTTTGGCCAACGGCATGTTAACTGGATTAAAACATGTTGAGAAAAGAATAAAGCATAGCAACCATAACCATTCAGTTAATGGATATATTTCTTAAATATTTCTTCGGCCAGTGATGATCCTGACGATTTCTTAACGAGGTCGTCGAAAATCACTTTCGACTTCCTCACAAATGATATTTTCGTTAACAGAGTCTCCTTGCAATTGCTTTTCTTTTATCCATATCAGAAGCAATCTTTCAACATCGTCGAGAATACCTAAGCGTATCGTAGATAGTATTCTTGTCACCTTTTTTGAAACTTCTAACTCCTTAATCCTGTCCTTGTTCTTAAGGATAGTGCAAATCTTTGATGTAGACCGATTGTATGTGCGCGCTAGATCAGCCACGCTCACTCCTCGTTCTCACTTTCAATGATTTTACGTTTGGTTTCCACTGTTAATTTCTTCTCTTATTCTTCTTGTGGCTTTTTCTTCGGGGACATTTTTGCAAGCGTTATTACACTTTGCACAAAAATCACACACAAATAGTACTCCTGAATACAAGTTTAGAAAAATGTGTGATCATAATTGACACTAAGATGCTAGTGGAACAAGTGCTAAATACGGATTGATATAGCTGTTTTGTTACTCTTATTAAAAGACATAACTCAATTACGATACTTCATGGACTCAAATATGTCACTCATCTCGTTACGCCACATAATTTGTGAAGTAGCGTTTCAATAAACTATAAATGCACGGCTAAAAAATAGATTTTATGAAAACCTTAAATATTACTGGAATCCAAGAATGAAAATAACCAAAGTCATTCGTTCCATTCAAAACGTTTAATACTAGAAAAAAGAAATCAAAACAGAAGATCTCATTCGATTAACAGTTAAAACAGGTTACAGTTAAAAGTACAGGCACAAGTACTAGACACCTAGTTTAATAAGAATTAAAGCAAAATAAAAGCTCCGTTGAAATGACTGTACCAGGCTCAAAATCCGGGAAATCCTCTTTCCTTGTCTCTTGCTACTCGCGAAACGTAGATCGTTAAGAGAGTCATTTTTTTTACAATTTATTTTGCTCGTTATGCGAATCACTCGTTATGCGAGGTTTCACTGTACACAGAAATGAACTTGCTCAAAACGCGGCAACAAAGAAATCCAATTTTATTCAACATATATTCAGATACGTTATAAAGATTTCTGAGAGAAAATACTTTTAAAATATGATGCTAGTATTTTACCGGTCTATAAAGCATCTTCCATATTTTATTCATCACCCAACAATCTACCTCTAATCTGTATTTAAATAAAATACGAAACAATATCCCAAGTAAAGATGCATGTAATCGACCTTAACAAATTGGCGGCTGCTCACCGAAACACACATTTCCAGGTCAACCAATACCGAACACCGGGACGTTCCAGTAAATTCAAGCGGTCTCCGCTATCAAATGGCGTGTTTCAAGCTAATAAGAAGGGTGCGGCTGTCAATGGGGGAATACACTGGGAACCATTTGTTGCTAGGTTGGACCCCATTTGACAAATGATCCATTGAATGAGGGTGGTTATAATCTGCGGGGAATATCGAAAAGATTTTTGAACGTAGTGGTATTTGTTTTACACACGTTTCTTTATTTCAATTCATTTGTCATTAGGACTTCCAAAATAGTTTTTTATCGTAACGACGAAAAATGTTTTGGGAATGGTTCGTTTATCATTATTCATTCGTTTATTTTTGTGCATTAATAGATGATAATTATCATAATTAGTTTTATTTGCTCGTATCATTAAGTTTGAAACAATTTGTGTTTTAAATATGGAATCGTTTCGTTGTTCTTGAGACAGCGAAATTCGAAAAAAAATTCTTTAATCCCAAGTAGATTGCTGTATCTTGTGCTTATATATGATATATACTCCAAAGTTTCAATTTAATGCAATACAGCTTAAGGATGCAAAGCCTAATTTTCATTATTGTAGATATAAGTCATTTATAATTACATTATTTCTTTCATAATAACTAGTTTGGAATGATATATATGTATAGAATGAGACTTTACTTATTAATGAAGTATTCCTATATTATAGCAAGTAAATGCTCATTTGTTATGCTTAGGAAAACTGAAAAATAATATTTTGTTTTTATATTGATGTATTGTAATTCATATAATGGAAATAAAATTGAAATTTATGTAATTTGCCCTACATAATTTTCTAAAGATTATTTTGCATTCCAGGAAATTTAAAATACTTTTCAGATACAAATCTGAGGAAATATAGATATCCGTTGTGTAATGCATGTATAAAAAGTTATTTAAAAATCTATGTTCACAAGTTATATATAAAACGGCTTTCAGAGTCGAGTTATTTGGTCACGATTGGAATTTTGATACACTGGTGTCCAAAAATAATGTACAATTTTGAAAATCTACAAAATTGGAGTTAATGTGGATACTATGGTTCGTAATCAGTTGCTGAGAATCGTGGAACATACTATCGTCGTAAATCACATTTTACAATGAAGATTCGATCACGAGGGCATTTAGGGGAGTGATCAGAAAGGGATGAAGGCGAAAATGGAGTTTGACCCTTCCTGTTTCACAGAAAGCTGATAACGAGATAACTTTCATCAATGGTTATGTTGGATGCGCATAATATTTACATGCATTTTCGTAAACACAGCACACATATTCGGGAAAATATAAAGGTTTTCTCAAAAATTCCCAAATTTTTACGCAAGCTTTTTACTTATAACATGCAGAGTTACCAATTAATTCGTACAATTTAAACATTACAGAGTTTAAATGGTACGAAACTTACAGAATACTTGACAATATCTAAAAGGAGCATTGTATTAAAATTTGAATTAAACAATTTGGATATTACAGGAAATAGGAGCATTTGTAGTAAATTACTTTTTACTGCTCCTGTGGGAAACAGCGTAATTCTTCTTTCAGAACTTCAGAACCAGAGATATAGGACAACTAATATAAAAATTCTAGTTCAATACCGTTAGTATTCAGAAAGATTGCAAGAGCTAAATTGCTTTTGATCTGTAAGACAAACAAATGATGAGGGTTCTTGCACAAATTCATATTTTTTTAAAATTGAATCTTCGGAAGTAATATTCAATTTTATGAAGGTTGAATATCCTGAATACTCACGTATACTTATAAATTAAATACATAATCTAAATTGCATTTCGATGATAACTTATTCGGAGGAAAAATCGCCCGTTACTGTTCAATGGTTTTATTGTGAAACGACACATTTGTTGAAAATAAAGAATGCTAACTTTTTTCCCTTTACATATTTATGATCAGCTACATGTCTAATACTCATTTTTGAAATGAATTTAGTAATTTTCAAAACAAAACATGTAGTGAACTTGAAAGGGATAAACCATCTATTTTCGATTGGTTCTCACGTATTTGAAACACGATTGTCGGCAGGTACAATTGTCCTTATGTACGGCTGTGTCTTTAATTTAAATCTTGTTTTTGATTTCTGATATATATTTATTTCCAAATTTGAAAACGAAATATATATATAAATATTTAATTTCATATTGTAATTCTTTGTTATTAAGCATATAAATATTAACCTTCCAGCAGGCAAGCCCTCTATACCATGAAAGGTCTGCGTTTTTCCTAGATACGCTATTTTAAAATATCAATTTTTAAGAGGGTAATTTTTTATATTAACAATTTTTATTATTTTATTATTATTTTTAATCATCAATTTTTATTTAAAAAGGAATGGAAGCAGGTTAAACGGAAAACACAAAAACAATATAAAATGACCAAAGCATTAGCTGAATGACGTGAAAATAAAACAAATGAAATTCATAATATTTCAATAGAAATATTTACATTTGTAATATAAAGAAATATGAAAGAAAAAACAATTGAAATTTAGGTATTAAAAGCAAGAAGTCAATTTCATAGTCATTCAATTGCAACAGTCGCGCGTATCTCTGAAATATAAATAGCAGATTTGCAGTGTCCTATGAATGCCTCGAAATCCAAACGATGACTAACAGTTCGTCTAAAGGAGCTGGAAGAACAGCTAAGGTCATGCTTTCATAGCACCCTCTGGTAGAAAGATATAAAACGGAATTCTTCTCTAGTGTATCTCTCACGTCCGCGCGCCAGCATGAAAGTTAAATTATTTCCTCAGGAAAATAGCTTACTTAACAAATGAAATTTAATACCCGTATTAATTGCTTTATCTAACTACATTCTAATGAAACGCTGGATTGTAAAGAATGTAGAGTCACTGAACATATTATTGATTTTATCTACATTCTTCAGAATAGACGGTGCCGACATAAGTCTCGCTTGAATTCAGCATTTTAAATCGCATCTTTCGTGATATGTCACTGGTAACACATGAGAAAATTTCTGTAACTATATAAGTACAAAAAGATTTTGTTTTAGTTAAAGCTCTTTCATATTCAGGTACGCTGTTGTCCTCTTTCTGAAAACTAAATAATTACATTGAATATAAGGTTCATATGAAGTTATATATAAAGATTAAAACTTTGTGAAACCTGTGAAAGGAAGCATGGGTGAATTATAGGAATGGTTGGAATGAAGATGTGAAAATTAAGAGATCGATCATACATTTTAAAAGAAGCCATCTGACATTAACTATAAAAATATAAAGACATGGGTTGATTTACGGTATAATATAATAAAGTTAAGTTTAAAAAAAACAGATATGTTTATTTAGTGGAGGAACTCCATTTATACTATGAGGTAAAGTTCGTCCACTTCCATGAAGACAAAAGCATCTACCCGAATAAGATATGATGATAAACATTTGAAAGCATGTGTTTATAATAGGCTGCAACTTTTCGACAAAAATATCAAATGAAGGATGTTCTAAAAATTTGGTATGGGGAGTTCTTGCAGAAAATAATTTAATATTCAGTGTCTGAAGAAATTATCTTTTTGTGCTTAAGCCAGCAATTCCCAACCAATTTTGAGTAAGAAATCACCAAGAGTAATAGCTTTCGTAAGCAATGCAATCTTTTTTAAAACATCCTCACTCAAATGAATTCAACATTTCTTTTCTTAACGCATGCTTTTTGTAAGTCATACAAAAGGATTATCTTCGGGGCAGAAAGGTTTAGGGCTATTTAAGAATCAATATTTTGAAATTATTTATTTAAATTAGAAGCAAAGCTTTAATATAATAATCAACCATTTATTTTGTGATCTTCGTATGCTTAATGAATCAAACCAATTTCTTAATCACTTGGATGTTAAAATAAATCTTGACAAAACATTAATTCACCAGCTTGAGCTTCTATTTTTATTAAATTTAAATTTAATGAAAACGACTCGGAAAATTACATAAACTGAAAAATACGCCACAGCATTGCGCAAAAAATTATAACTGTTACCTCATTGTTCCTTAAGCAATATTTCCTTCCGTACAATTTAATTTAATATAAGATATATCAAAAATTAAAAATAAATTACGAGAATAATAAAAGAGTAGATAATAAACTTCAATACCATTTTATGATGGTAATCAATTCTAAACGAGATGAGACGCTTTGCAGTGAACGGACATAATTTCATTTCAAGTTCGGAAATTGATGAACTACCTATCTTGAAGACGATTTAAGCAACATCTATTAACAAGATGGAAGTCGTATTCAGTATCTGCGCGGCCTCTTGTTAATCGATCTTGCTCAAGGGAACTAACTGGGTCGAACTAGTTGAATATTCTTGGTAAGTTAATGAGAGGTGCAGCTGGCACCAGAAGAACGAGATAAAGACAACTGTGTGTGTAGTGATCTCGTTTCGTATATCTTTCTTCAAAATCGTTCCTTCGCAGTGTGCGAAAGTGCTAATGGTTTATTAAACCTGCTGTTCTGTTCGGGTGAAATCGACTCGAAACGATTTTCAACTTCTTATAAAAAACGACAGTATAGATATATTTTACAGATATTTCGTGACTTTGTTAGTGGAGGTGACATGTTATTTATCTGAAAAGGATTTTCTTTTATTTCTTTATTTTCTGTCTATTTTGTGAAATTGTATTAATGTATCGTTCGGATCAATACGATCTGATTCTGTTTCCTCTTAATTTGATGTAGAAATTTGCGGAATATATTATTAATTCAGCAGGAAACGGAATAAATAAATTCCTAAAAGTCCTTTAAAGTATTTTGCATAAAAAGAAATGTGTAGTCAAGGTCAGAGAGAGCGATAACAAGGTCACATGATACGATATATCCAGTAAGATTGTAGGGTTCAGTACCAAATCAAACTTCCTGTTATGAGTTGTATGAGAACACGACATACATACACAATATTGATAACTCTAGGCACTGGAATGGCGTGAAAAAATAAATAATAGCCATTCGCAGGTATTTCAGTGACACTGAAATAGCTCAGCTTTATGGAAACACCTGATGGCGAAGTGGAAGAAGTTTCTGAATATGAGAATCATACCAGAGAGGAAAGTGAAACTTCTAATATGATGACTCAAGCTATTCATAATGTGCAGCATATTTAGTCCAAACAACAAAATATGAACTGGTCATTGGATCCGCTTCCACGTTATGGCTGCCTGACTTCTGCTAATTTTACAAAAACGGCTCTCGACGTGTAACTAGGTATTCAACATCAAGAATACGGGTTATAAAAAGTGCATTTGTAACTGTATTCAGGCTTAAAATCTAGAATGATATCATCAACCAGTGGGAGTGGTCTCCCCTAAACTTTCTCGTATACTTTCTAAGTGGAGATTCGTAGTGGAGATACATTCTCTTTGTATACTTCGTAAACGAGAAAGTAAAACAAAAAAACAAACAAACCTGAAATCAAATATCTGTTGCCACGTTTCAAAAAAATATTACTTTGAAGCAGGCGCGATAAAATAGGAAATGCAATGAATACTAAAGCGAAAATTCTGCTTTGGAATTGAATTCCCAAGAAAACAATTTATACTACCACAACCGTAACAATTGCAAAAGCGCGTGAATAAAAGATTTGCTGAAATAATGAGATCGGTTTGATTTACAACAATAAAAAAATTGTTAACAATTGATGCTTGAAAACATTATTTATTGTTGTAAATAAAATTTACAACAATAACAGATTGCTACCAATACGCATGCGCATGAGAATCGGATTAAAAGAAATTGAATATGCAATTTGAACGCCTCTTTTTGACGGATTTGGCCCAAACCTTTATACGGACCTACATTCATAACGATAAAACTGCGTACCAAATTTTATCCATTTAGCTATTCAAGTTTTTGAGTTATAGCGTTCACATGACCGCGGACATACAAATAGACAGACTTCCCGTTGACGGATTTTGTCCGAAATTTGATAGAAACCTACAAATTTTGTTTAAAGACCACATACCAAATTTCATCCCTGTAGCTCTAATAGTTTTCGAGTTATCGTGTTCAGAGACAGACACACACACAGACAGACATACAGACATAATTCCAAAATTGTGTTTTTCGGACAGGTGAGATGGTATATGGAAAAGAATGAATCATCATTCTTATGAGCACAATGAGTTATGATAAATCAATTAATAACAGAATTCACAAAAAGCCGGATGTTTTATTAGAGTACAGTAACAGTAAAAGAGTTGTAGATACTCTTGATCAACTATTGAATTCATAAAGGAATTCACTGGATAGTTCTGCTTATAATGCAATTATTCTCTGGGTATCAATAAATAGCAATGGAATAAAAACAAATTAATTAAAGGTTTGTTTTTAGATAAACTAAGAAAATTATTAATTGCTTCATATATTCAGGCAAAACAACAACAGGGTGGTACGGGACTTCAGTGGGCACCCTGTATACTAGTCCCTTATCATTATAATCATTAGATGTTTAAATTTAGTTGCGATTTCGAGTTAAATATTAACAAAAGCATAATAACATAAATAGCAACATACATAACGACATAAAACAAATAAGGAGAGAAAATGGCTTTCTAGTAATCCTGTACTTATTTCCTAACTGAATCTATATAACATTAGAGCAACACCCATGACGAACGACGGTATAAAGTAAGC